>VDFB02123818.1:0-11573 GCA_007258455.2 Sequoia sempervirens | reverse complement strand
TTGAGTGTCAGCGGGTAAAGGCCGAACACCAACATCCAGCAGGGCTTTTGCAGTCACATTTAGTGCCAGAATGGAAATGGGATATAATCTCATTGGATTTCATTGTTGGGTTACCTAACTCTTCGAGACGGCATGATGCAATTATGGTTATAGTGGATAGGTTGACGAAGGTAGCACACTTCTCACCTATGCGTTCTTCTTATACTGCATCATCCGTAGCTAGAGTGTTCATGGAGGATATAGTGAGGTTGCATGGTATTCCACGTCGGATTATCTCTGACAGGGATCCAGTGTTCACCTCAGCTCTATGGACGTCATTACAGCATGCGATGGGAACACAGTTGAACTTCAGTTCAGCTTACCACCCAGAGACAGATGGACAGACTGAGAGGGTCAATCAGATCCTCGAAGACATGTTGCGTATGTATGTAATGGACCAACAGACACGATGGGAGGACTATCTCTATTTGGTAGAGTTTGCCTACAATAATGGCTTTCAGAGTTCTATCGGTATGGCTCCATTCCAGGAATTGTATGGGCGACCATGTCGCACTCCTTTGAGTTGGGATCGGCTAGAGGACAGAGTAACTTTGGGCCCTGAGATGTTGCATGATATGGAGCAGCAGGTGGGTAGGATTAGGGAGCACTTGGTGGCAGCGCAGGATAGGCAGAAGAAGTTTGCAGATGCGCATAGAGTGGATCGTCAGTTCTCCGTAGGCAATAGAGTCTTCTTGCGTGTGCGTCCACGAAAGAGCCCAATCCGTTATGGAAAGGGCTCTAAGTTGGCGCCTCGCTTTGTTGGACCCTTCGAGATTCTCGAGAAGATTGGTCCTGTTGCTTACCGTCTTGCTTTACCGCCCAGTCTCTCGCGTGTGCACGACATATTTCATGTATCGGTTCTTCGGCCGTACCATCCAGATATTTCTCATGTCCTTGATTGGAATGCTTTGTAGGTAGAGGATGGGCAGCTGGCTTTGGAGCCCGTGGCCGTGGTCGAGCGCAGAACGCTCGCTCTTCGAGGGCGAGATATTGATCAGGTTAGGATCCAGTGGGATCCTAGGGATGACTCATCATCCACTTGGGAGGATGCAGCTAGGATGAGGGAACTTTATCCCTATTTGTTCGCAGGCTTCCAGGAGTAATCCTGACCCTAGGGGGGAGGATGTAACACCCCTTCATTTTGTTATTTTGATCGAACAGTGTTCGTTATGTATATTTTACTGTGTTAGCACGTTGGTTATAAACTTGGTTACTTTTGATCACTAATTATTAAGCGATGTAAACATTATGTTTTGATGCGATGGTACGTTTATCAGTTGATGTTATTATTTCATGTTATGGATTAAATTATCATGTATGTGAATTATTGATGCTTTATGTTTTGATTTTGCAATTAATGATTAGAGATGTCAGTTAGCGATATTGTATTGGTGAAGGGGACGGGATCACATCACTTGCACGCGAGTGCCCTGTGTTTCCGCGACTTCCTCTTCACGGTGTGTTTTGATGTTTATATATATATATGAATGCATGTTTGACACTCGGGTTGTGTGCAGGATGCAGGTACCGGACATTGACTCCACCTGACTTCACGGGTCTGAGCATGTCCTTTGTTCAATGGAGATGATTGGGAGATAGTAACTTGGGTTTCTGTGTCGTGACATCACCCTAGCCTAGTGGGTCGTCGGGTTGTCAGTTGGGTTAAGTTGTTGGTCTTGTCATCTTGTCTCCCTTTGCATGCATGATTTAAATTCCCTTGTGAAACGGCATTGCTTTATTTAATTTTATTGCCAAAAATGCATAATAGAGTGCTCATTGATTTATTAGTTGATTTAATGCAATTGATAAATAACTTAACCGTGAATTAGATTTATTGTGGATTAAGTAAATTAAGTCCAAAGGTGTTAGCATTATTAGATGATGAGACAAAAGAAAATATATATAATTCGAGGTTGTATTGCATTCATAATATAAGAAAATAAAATTTTAAATGATTTATTTTTAAATGCAATAGTTGGATTAAATTTTGGGTAACAAAATAAATTTAGCTAGCATGGTAGAGTAAATGAAATTTGAATTTAAATGGGCTTATGCATTTGAAAAAGGAAAATAGGATTGTTTTATTGTTTTCAAAAAAAATGAAATATCAAAAATATCTAAGTTTACAATAACTTTGGTGGGTGGCCAAATTAGGGGTTTGACCTTTTTTTTGGAGGCCATAAGGAAAAGGCTTTCTTTTTTTTTTGAATTATCTTGTTTTTCTTAGAATTGGGTAATTTTGAGAGAGAGCAAGAGGAAATTTGAAAAAAATCTTGGAGGAAACTTGAAGAAAATTGTTGAAGAGGATTTGGAAAAGCTGGGTGGAGGAGAAGATTGGAAAGACCACAAGCCTCCATTGAAAGATTTCAAGGTTGGAGAAAAAAAAACAAGGTGTTGGTTTAAACCTCATGCAATTCCTTATTTTGAAAATAGTTTAGAAGCTGTTCAAAATGTGTAAATGGAAAGGAAAACCCATCAAGCAATTTCATTTCAACTGGTATCAAAACTCTCAACAAAAAAAAAAAAAATGGTTTGAATTAAAAACATGGGGAAACTCTTGTGAAATTTCTGTGTATTTAATAGAGCTTCTTTTAAACTTTTTAGAAATTTCTGTAGGTATGAAAAAAAAGCTTCATTTTAACTGAGTAAAGAATAAAAAAAAATCAGATAGTTGGGTTAAAATTCTGGGTTTTGCATAATACCATTTGTTTTTTTTTTTCTCTGTCATTTTGAACATGTATAAGTTGAGAAATTCAGTGTATTTTTTTTTTAAAACTATAAATCTGTAGATGTTGTTTATTTTTTTTATCGTTTTATTTAGATTCTTATGGCTCTGTCTGAGATTTCTCCCAGAACAGAGCAGGGACAGGGTTTCCCCTGTTTCTCCGTCCCTGTGTGCATCTGTTAGAAGAAAAATAAATAAAAAATAAAAACAAATAAATTTAACCTAGTATTGTTTTGTTAGTGGGGAAGGAGGGCGGCACTGTGGCCGGCCCAGCCCGCCCCAGGGGAGGGCGCTGCCATGGCAGCTCCTCCCACGGCTGTGGGAGGCGCTGTCATGGGCAGCGTCGCCCAGGGTGAGCTGGGCGCAGCTCACAGCTGCGTCCAGCCTCCCTTTTTGCTCATTGACTTTTGATTTATTTTTTTTGTTTTGTTAGATTTTTTTTTTGTTATATTAAATTTATTAAATGTAATATATATATAACATGTGTTGTATATTATATATTATATTTAATATATATAAATATAAAGTTTGGTTATTATTTTATTTTAATAATTAAATATAATATGTATGTTATAATATAATTATATTATATTATAATGGGAGTATTAGGTGATAACAATTGTTGATTTAAATATCAGTTACATAAGTATTTTAAATATATATGTAATTGTATATATATATGTGTTAGATATATATATTATATATAATTGCATAGATATTTAGTATTGATGTATAGTTATTTTAAATGAGGAATTTGTTTACAATAAATTATTGAATGAACAAAAGAGATGGATTTAAATTTTTAGATGGATCGAGCCAAGGAGAATTAGCGTATAGCTAAACCATGGTGGGTTGTTAGTGTGATTTGAGCCTCTTAAATCTGTGCAAGCTTATGATGAGTTAAATTAGTGAAGTGCACTACGTCATTGGGTGAATTGGATTTACGAAATCCTAATTTTAGCTTTTATTTAAAAATTGCTTGTAGTGCTTACTTTTGATGTTTGGCATAATTCTAGGAGTAAGGGAAGTCTTGTAAGTACTATGTAAGTCTTCCAAATAGTTTTGTTTCTTTTATGTGTTTTGGGGCTGCCGTCATGTCGGTCGATCTTGTTTGCCTTGGGTAGTGCTTAATGGTGTCATGTGTTGTACCCGGTTATCATGAACGGGCTGTGTTGACTTTATGTCATGTTAGGGATTTATTATCCCTAGGTTGCACCTGAGTACCCTTTTTGTGGTGGCATAGTTCCACGTGTTGTCTTAGAGAAGTGGCTTGCATTGAGGGCCGGCACACAAAGTGGTGCCAGGAGATCTCAATGTAAGTTGGTTAATTCAGTGATAACTTAAACCAATTAACTAGCATAGGTGGTACCAACACTTAAAAAGATTAATTTTGCCTCGCTCATGGACGCAAGTGCTTGCATAGGCTTGGGATGAGACGGGAAGGCCTGGAATGGCAAGATCGTTATCTTGTCCCTTCGAAAGATAACTGATTCCGCATTGGTCTGCATGTGGGGCCGGGAGTCGTTAGAGGTTACCAGGATATCCCGAGATGGGGGCCGGGACCTAGGAAGACTTGCCAGGATATCCCATGCGACATTGCGATGACACTTCTCCTAAGTCAGCATTATGTTTGTAATCGTGGTGTGTTCGTGTATTTAGAATCTGGAAGCCTTGTTACCGTTATGTCATGTGCGGTCATGTTCGTATCATTTCCCAGTTGAGTCATGTTGCCTATGTTAGAGGTTGTTAGTCATGCCCTGAAACTCTTGTTACTATCTCCTAACACGGGGGGTGAGCCTTCGGGTATCACATGGTTGGGTGGAACGTGCACCATACTCCGTTGTGTTGGCATTTCTTTTGTGGACGAGACTTTCGAGTTGGAGAGCTCGTGGGATTCCAGTTGCTACCCTGATTTCATTTATGCTAGTGCTTTTGTATTTTAATTACCCCTCATTTTATCGAGGTGGAAATTGTAATAAACAATTATGTCATTGATTTACCTCATTCTGAGAATGAGAGATGTAAATGTAATTATAACACTTTTGTATTGGTACCGAGATGAATCTCATGGTCAAAATGGAAATCTCATGAATGGAATGTATGTGCTTACTTTAGATTAAGTGAATGTTGTTATATTTCATTTCATATATGATTGTTTTAATTTGTGAATCATTTAATCTTCGTCTCGCAACCTTAGGGGATGGTTGGCATTGTGTTGTTATCATTCTTGTTATTGTGTTAAAAAAAAATTGTAGTGAAATTGGTTGTAGTTTGCAACTTCCCCTAGGGTTGCATGGCGGGCATTAATGTAATTAGAAGATATATATATTTATTTAAAAAAAAATATTATATCGTTAATTAATGCATACAATGCACAAGTAAGTGTTTTATAATAAGATAATTTTATTAGAAAGATTAAGATTTCTATTTATATTTGTTTGTAAAATTTGAATTAACAATTAGTTTTAATTTCTTTATGATTTTTAAACAGAAGTATTTATATATTAATAAAAACATGTAAATGCATGGGTTAATAAAACTTTGAAATAAAACGATTTAGGACTAAAAATTGATTTGTATTTAAATAGATATTGATTCAATTTGGATTTAAAAAATCTAAATATTAGATTATTTAAGTGTCTGAATTATTTTAAATGGTATTTTTTTTGTTCATATTTGCGGACAATTTGAATTGAATATTATAAGTAATTGTTAAACTTGAAATTAAGCAGTTGGTTTAATTCATTGTGGATTTATTGGATTTAAGAAATCCTAATGGTCATTTATTTAATTATTTGAGTGACTTTTTATTGTTGTGTATTCTTCTATAATTGTGTATTGGGCATTGGGGATATTTGTTGTTAAAAAAATAATAAATTTTTCAGAGATGGTTAAATTGTGAGAGGGTTATTGAATCTTTTGTTTGCCTTTTTTGAGATTCTCTTTGGATAGTGTACGTTTTTTTTTAGTATTTAACATCTATAGGGATGTGTGAATTAATTTGAACACCCGATTACAATGAACGGGTTGTGTGATTAGATTTGAGCACCTGATTATTACAAACGGAATGTGTTGTACTTTGCAAAATAGTTGATATTTGTTATCGTATTTTGTGCATTATCTACCCTTGGGTTGTGGAATATATTATTGTGTTGTCGATAGGGGAGTGATGCAAGCTCAGGAGTACGGCCTACGACGCACAAGGTATGCCAATAAAGACTGTCACAGGTATTCCCGACTGCTGAATAAATGAAACCTGGGATATGATGCCGACTAGAGAAGAAAGGTAACAAAACCGTACGTCAATCGCAGTCGATGGAACGCTAAAATGATTGTCGTGAAAATGAAACCTCTGTAAAAAATAATTAAATCATCTGTATAATTTGTTTATTTGAAATAAATTTATACAGAATAAAATTATAGTGAAATTATTGAACCTTTGTTGAATTTAAATCAAAACTTAGAAATTTTTTCCTGTGAAAATATAATTTATTCTTCTGTAGAAAATGATAAATTACTATTCAAGATTTAGATCTTTGTAGGAAAAGATTTTTAACACGATAGCAAATTTAAAAAGAAGTATTTGAGAAATTAGAAAACCTCTGTAGGATTGAAAATTAAATTTATTTGAGAAATTAGAAAACCTCTGTAGGATTGAAAATTAAATTTTCTAAGAAAACTAAAATAATTGGAAACTTCTGGTAATTTAAAAATTAAAACAGCAAAGAGAGTGCATCACTAAATTAATCATAAACTCAAAATTTACAAACTGGGTAGGGCTAAATTTTTTATATATATTTTAGACAATTTGATGGTGCACCTTCAGTAAAAAATTTATAAAACTTAGATCCAAAAAACAAAAGCTATTAAAAGTCGTAGCACCTAATTTTATTAGGCTGTCTAAAAAATCAATTTATATTTATATATATTTATTTATTTGTTTAAAAGTATATATATTAAAAAAATTGCATATAATTTTACGACATTCAAATATATTTTTAAATAGGTGCATACACATGTACAATTTAATATTTTAAAATAAATATTAGAAAATAATAATTAGATTATGTAATTAGAAGATATATATATTTATTTAAAAGAAATTATTATATCGTTACTTAATGCATACAATGC
This sequence comes from Sequoia sempervirens, assembly GCA_007258455.2. Taxonomy (NCBI): domain Eukaryota; kingdom Viridiplantae; phylum Streptophyta; class Pinopsida; order Cupressales; family Cupressaceae; genus Sequoia; species Sequoia sempervirens. The sequence goes on along the minus strand of VDFB02123818.1, from coordinate 4,675 downwards.
ATAAGTAAGTGTTTTATAATAAGATAATTTTATTAGAAAAATTAATACTTCTATTTATATTTGTTTGTAAAATTTGAATTAACAATTAATTTAAATTTCTTTATGATTTGTAAACAGAAGTATTTATATATTAATAAAAACATGTAAATGCATGGATTAATAAAACCTTAAAATAAAACGACTTAGGACTGAAAGTTGATTTGTATTTAAATAGATATTGATTCAATTTAGATTTAAAAGATCTGAATATTAGATTATTTAAGTGTCTGAATTATTTTAAATGATATTATTTTTTGTTCACATTTACGGACAATTTGAATTGAATATTATGAGTAATTGTTAAACTCGAAATTAAGCAGTTGGTTTAATTCATTATGGATTTATTATATTTACGAAATCCTAATGGTCATTTATTTAATTATTTGAGTGGCTTTTTATTGTTGTATATTCTTCTATAATTGCATGGGCATTGGGAATATTTGTTGTTAAAATGACTATCATTTTTTTTGTTTCAGTATTTAACATCCGTAGGGATGTGTGAATTAGTTTGAACACCCGATTACTATTAACGGGTTGTGTGATTGGATTTGAGCACCCGGTTATTACAAATGGGATGTGTTGTTATTTGCAAAATAGTTGATATTTGTTATCGTATTTTGTGCACTGTCTACCCTTGGGTTGTGGAATATATTATTGTGTTGTCGATAGGGGAGTGATGCAAGCTCAGGAGTATGACCGACGATGCACAAAGTATGTCAATGAAGACTGCCACAGGTATTCCCGACTGGTGAATAAATGAAACCCGGGATATGATGCCGACCAGAGAAGAAAGGTAACAAAACCGTACGCCAATCGCAGAACACTAAAATAATTGTCGTGAAAATAAAACCTCTGTAAAAAATAATTAAAACGTCTGTATAATTTTTTTATTTGAAATAAATTTATACAGAATAAAATTATAGTGAAATTATTGAACCTTTGTTGAATTTAAATCAAAACTTAGAAACTTTTACCTGTGAAAATATAATTTATTCTTCTGTAGAAAATGATAAATTACTATTGAAGATTTAGATCTTTGTAGGGAAATATTTTTAACACGATAGCAAATTTAAAAAGAAGTATTTGAGAAATTAGAAAACCTCTGTAGGATTGAAAATTAAATTTTCTGAAAAAACCAAAATAATTAGAAACTTCTGGTAATTTAAAAATCAAAACAACAGAGAGAGTGCATCACTAAATTAATCATAACTCACTATTTACAAACTAGGTAGGGCTAAATTTTTTATATGTTTTAGATGATTTGATGGTGCACCTTCAGTAAAAAATTTACAAAAACCCAGATCCAAAAATAAAAGTTATTAAAGTCGTAAGTACTAGGTTTTTGATTAGGGTTGTCTAAAAATTGTTAATTTATTATATATTTATTTATTTGTTTAAAAGTATATATATATTAGAAAAATTGCATATAATTTTATGACATTTAAATGTATTTTTAAATAGTTGCATGCACATGTACAATTTGATATTTTAAAATAAACATTAGAAAATAAACATTAGATTATGTAATTAGAAGATATATATATTTATTTAAAAGAAAAATATTATATCGTTAATTAATGCATACAATGCACAAGTAAGTATTTTATAATAAGATAATTTTATTAGAAAGATTAAGATTTCTATTTATATTTGTTTGTAAAATTTGAATTAACAATTAGTTTTAATTTCTTTATGATTTATAAACAGAAGTATTTATATATTAATAAAAACATGTAAATGCATGGGTTAATAAAACCTTAAAATAAAATGACTTAAGACTAAAAGTTGATTTGTATTTAAATAGATATTGATTCAATTTGAATTTAAAAATTTGAATATTAAATTATTTAAGTGTCTGAATTATTTTAAATGGTTTTTTTTTTGTTCACATTTGCGGACAATTTGAATTGAATATTATGAGTAATTGTTAAACTCGAAATTAAGCAGTTGGTTTAATTCATTGTGGATTTATTGAATTTACGAAATCCTAATGGTCATTTATTTAATTACTTGAGTGGCTTTTTATTGTTGTGTATTCTTCTATAATTGTGTATTAGGCATTGGGGATATTTGTTGTTAAAAAAATAATAAGTTTTCCGGAGATTGTCAAATTGTGAGAGGGTTATTGAATCTTTTGTTCACCTTTTTTGAGATTCTCTTTGGATAGTGTACGTTTTTTTTTAGTATTTAACATCCGTAGGGATATGTGAATTAGTTTGAAAACCCGATTACTATTAACGAGTTATGTGATTGGATTTGAGCACCTAATTATTACAAACGAGATGTGTTGTTATTTGCAAAATAGTTGATATTTGTTATCATATTCTGTGCACTGTCTACCCTTGGGTTGTGGAATATATTAGTGTTGTCAATAGGGGAGTGATGCAAGTTTAGGAGTACGACCGACGACATATAAGGTATGCCAATGAAGACTGCCACAGGTATTCTCAACTAGTGAATGAATGAAACCCAGGATATGATGCCGACCAGAGAAGAAAGGTAACAAAACCATATGCCAATTATAGTCGATAGAACGTTAAAATGATTGCCGTGAAAATGAAACCTCTGTAAAAAAATAATTAAATCGTTTGTATAATTTGTTTATTTGAAATAAATTTATATAGAATGAAATTATAATGTAATTATTGAACCTTTGTTGAATTTAAATGAAAACTTAGAAACATTTTCCTGTGAAAACATAATTTATTCTTCTGTAGAAAATGATAAATTACCATTGAAGATTTAAATCTTTGTAGAAAAAGATTTTTAACATGATAGCAAATTTAAAAGGAAGTATTTGAGAAAAATTAGAAAAACTCTGTAGGATTGAAAATTAAATCTTCTGAGAAAATTAAAATAATTGGAATGTAATTTTAAAAAATTAAAACAACAAGAGAGAGTGCATCACTAAATTAGTCATAACTCAAAATTTACGAACTAGGTAGGGTTGAATTTTTTATATGTTTTAGAAGACTTGATTGTGCACCTTTAGTAAAACTTTATGCAACCGATAATAAAACAAAAGTTATTAAAGTCGCAAATATTGGATTTATGATTAGGGTTGTCTGAAAATTGTTAATTTATATTTATATATTTATTTATTTGTTTAAAAGTATATATTAGAAAAATTGCATATAATTTTATGATATTTAAATGTATTTTTAAATAGGTGCATGCACATGCACAATTTGATATTTTAAAATAAACATTAGAAAATAATAATTAGATTATGTAATTAGAAGATATATATAATTATTTAAAAGAAATATTATATCGTTAATTAATGCATACAATGCACAAGTAGGTGTTTTATAATAAGATGATTTTATTAGAAAGATTAAGATTTCTATTTATATTTGTTTGTGAAATTTGAATTAACAATTAGTTTTAATTTCCTTATGATTTGTAAATAGAAGTATTTATATATTAATAAAAGCATGTAAATGCATGGGTTAATAAAATCTTAAAATAAAACGACTTAGGAGTGAAAGTTGATTTGTATTTAAATAGATATTGATTCAATTTGGATTTAGGAAATCTGAATATTAGATTATTTAAGTGCTTGAATTATTTTAAGTGGTATTATTTTCTGTTTACATTTGCGGACAATTTGAATTGAATATTATGAATAATTGTCAAACTCGAAGTTAAATTATTTTAAGTAGTATTATTTTCTGTTCACATTTGTGGACAATTTGAATTGAATATTATAAGTAATTGTTAAACTCGAAATTAAGCAGTTAGTTTAATTCGCTGTGGATTTATTAGATTTAAGAAATCCTAATAGTCATTTATTTAATTACTTAAGTGGCTTCTTATTGTTGTGTATTCTTCTATAATTGTGTATTGAGTATTAGGGATATTTGTTGTCAAAAAAATAATAAGTCTTCTAGAGATTGTAAAATTTGTTGAAATTAGAAAGATTCAACAAAATTGTGAGAGGGTTACTGAATCTTTTGTTCGCCCTTTTTGAGATTCTATTTGGGTAGTGTACGTTTTTTTTTTGGGTTTTAGTATATAACATCTGTAGGGATGTATAAATTAGTTTGAACACTCAATTACTATGAACGGGTTGTGTGATTGGATTTAAGCACCTAGTTATTACAAACAGGATGTGTTGTTCTTTACAAAATAGTTGATATTTGTTATCGTATTTTGTGCACTGTCTACCTTTAGGTTGTGGAATATATTATTATGTTTTCGATAGGGGAGTGATGCAAGCTTGGGACTGAAATGCCGATCCGCTGCAAAAGGTGACTATGCCGATCAAGGTAAACGAAAACCCATACAATGTGATCCTTTTTCTACACTAAATGTCAGTGACGAGAGGATTTTGACCAATCGAAGCTCCCAAGAACTAGACCACAATCAACTGAATGCCAAGGAAGAGGAAGCACTAATGGGAGTGAAGAGTCCGGTCGTCGATGCTGAGAAAACAAGAGGGCAAAATGTAACACCCCTCCATTTTAGATATTTAGATCGACAATGCTTTCTTTGTTATGTGTTTCAGTTATGTTGTGACTGATTATTTGCTTATAACATGCTTTCACATTAGCATAGTTATTATTTGAATTAATAATTATGTATGCTCATTTATTGATTATTGATGTTTTAATTTTGTTAGTCTTGATGTGAC
>VDFB02123817.1:0-20532 GCA_007258455.2 Sequoia sempervirens | reverse complement strand
GTTTGGTGGGGGATCAAATTCTTCAGCCTTTTGTGCATAAAGGGGTTGATCTTTTTCCATTTTCAGGGAGGGGTGTCTTGTTTTTTGCTATAGATCTTATTCGGTGGTTCTTGAGGAGCTATAATTTCTTCTATTTTGGACTTGGCTTTGGTTGGGTGCACTGCCAGCTTATAGTTTGGTGTGTGGGGCTCTCTTAGTGCTTCTTGTTTCTTCAAGTTCGGTGGAGTTGGGGTTGTGGCATCCACGGTTTGGTAAGTGGAGGTGTGTGGATTGAATAGTTGGGTGGCTTTAATGGCTTTGAGTAATGATTTAAATGGGGTACCAGGGGATGCTGCTATGGCAGAGGTAGGGGATGGGGTTCCCACCCCATCTTCTCTTGGTATAGGCTTGTCGAGGATTGGTGCTTTTAAGTTGTAGAAGGGTAATGGTTCCTTGGAAAGAGCTCAAGTGCACCTGGTGGTGGTTATTCAAAAATAAGCGGTTGCTGATGATTTAGAGTATTTCAGTAAACATTTTTTAATCTATAAATTTCTAGGGATGAGGGTTTCTTTCCCCTTCCTTGAACCTTGGATTCGAAGGACTTGGAACCCAAAGGGGGATTTTGAGATTTTTCTAGCAACGAACAATTTCTTCTTGGTAGACTTCTCATGCATCTCAGATAGAAATAGGGCTTTCAAAGGTGGTTCATACTTTTATAATCAGGTTGAGTTGTTCATTAAACCATGGCATGCATGTTTTAATTTGGCGAAGGAGTTTCCATCCAAGGTCCCAGTGTGGGTACGTCTTCCTCAGTTGCCGCTTGAATGTTGGAGGAGTGATATTCTGCAATCTATTGCCATGGATTTGGGAAAATTGATTGGTTCCTCTAAACAGACTCTGGAGAAGAAAATATTTTCCTATGCTCGGCTTACAGTGGAGATTGACTTAAGCCAGCCTTTACCTGACTCTATTGACCTAACAGTGGGTTCTAGTTCATGGACACAACCCCTAGATTATGAAACCATGTCATTTAGATGTCGTTTATGCTGTGAGTATGGTCATCTTCTGAAAAGGTGTCCACGTGCTTCTAGTGTGGGTAATGCAAGGAATGGGAAGGATACATTAAACTAAGGATCTGAGAAGGGAAAAGGACCCATTTAGGGGGTGACTCTAGATAAATATGGGTTTGTGCCTACCAAGACCCAAAATAAAGGTCAAGGGATGAAGAGGACTTTTTGGGATAGCCAGGAGGAGGGGTTTTCAACAGATTTGATGCACTGAATGATTTAATTCACGAGGAGGGGGTCTCTCTTGACATGCATGTGAAGGCTACCCCAGTTACTTTGCTCCACCTTGCGCCTTTGGCTCTTACGTCTTTGGCTTCTAGCCCCACGATGGATCCTAAGGAAGTAAAAGATTCTTCTATTTCCCTACCCTGAGGTTGGGCTTGGGGATCCATGTGCTAGGGTTGGTGCTTCTTTGGTCTCTACTGATATAGGAGTAGGCTCAATTGGAGGTTCAGGTTCTGGAGGCTCTGCAAAGAGTAAAGCTTCCGCTTCTTCTCATATTTTGGGTGTGCATCAAAAGTCCTTGAAAAAAAGTACTCCTGACAAGTCCCAAAAGGTGGGTGGGAAGAAGGATCAAGAAAAAGTTAAGTTGGCTGGTGAGATGTTGGTTGAATCTGGGTCGGTGAAGACCTTGGATTCTCACTTTTCCCAACCGTCACAATGATTGTGCTCTCATGGAATGTGAAGGGTATGAATAGCATCCCTAGACAAAAGGCTATTCGGGATTTGGTTCGTGCTCATTCTCCATATTTGGTTTTTCTCCAAGAGATGAAGTTATCTATTGATAGCATGATGCAGATTGCTTCTAAAATTTGGAATAGAGGTTTATGTCAATGTGTGGGTGCACAGGGGAGCTTTGGAGGTCTTTCCTACTTCTAGGATCCTTGGCGAGTCTCTCCTATTTGGTGGTTTTCTAGTAGATTCTCCATCTCTCTTGTTGCATTAAGTTTGGAGACTGGGGAAAGAATTTTTTTGTCCAATATCTATGCTCCATCAGATGTCCTTGGTAAGAGTCTTTTATGGTCTCATACAAATTTTTTGAGATCATTGGATCCTTTTTTACCCTAGATCATGTTAGGGGACTTCAATGCAATTGTCTCTCTTGAAGAGAAAAGGGGGGTGTGCCTCATCTGGACATCTCCTCTAATATTCTATGGGAGAATCTAGCCCGACTTCAGCTTGTGGACATCAAACCCTTAAATGGCATATTTCCTTGGAATAACAAGAGGCTTGGGGAATAGGCTATTTCTTAAAGATTCGACAGGTTTCTGGTTTCAAGTTTCTGGGTTAGTGACAAGTGGATAACAAGCTCTGGAATCTTAGATTGGCGAGGATCAGATCACTCATCGATCAAGTTATCTACTCGCTTGGCTAGTGGCTCCAAGAAACAAACCTTTAAGTTTCATATTATGTGGCTTAGGGAGGAGGATCTTTTTGACTTAGTGTCTAAATGGTAGGTGGAAGGTCGTCTAGCTTTTGGGACTGCTATGTACACTTTTATGAAGAGGCTTCAATATGTGAAGTATAAATGAAAGCATTGGAATAAGCATCAGTTTGGCAATGTGTTTCAGCAGAAAAGGGCAGCCCAGAAGCATCTGGATTTTATTACTAGGCAGATCAGGGAGCATGGGTTGGATGCGGTTTTGAGCAAGTTAGAGGATACTGTAGTCAAAGTACTTGAGGAATGGGAGCTTCATGAGGAAATTTTTTGGAAGCAGAAGGCTCGTATTGATTGGCTTTAGGATGGGGATAAGAATACCTTCTTCTTCCATAATTCGGTAAAGGCTAAAAGACAGGGTAACACTATCTCTTCTCTTCATTCTTTTGATGGATTTGTTCTGTCTTCCTCTTTGGAAATTTCTAATGAGGTTGTTCGTTTCTTCTCTAATCTTTTTACTGAAGATACCCCACTGGCCATTGAGGAGGAAGACTCTATCCTAGCATGTATCCCTCCTTTGGTGACAATGGATATGAATTCCTCTCTTCTTCAGCCGATTTCTCTAAAGGAGTTAGAGGATGTGGTGTTTCAGATGAAAAAGGGGAAAGCCCCTAGTCCTGATGGGATCCTTGTCGAGTTCTATCAGGAATTTTGGGAAGTGATCAAGCTTGATTTGTTGGAGGTTGTGCAAGAATCTCTAAGGAACAAGCAAATGCTGAGAGCCATGAATGCCACTTTTCTTTCCCTTATTCCTAAGCTTGAGGGTGTCGATTCTTTAGATCTCTTTTTCCTAATTGCTTTGTGTAATGTGGTGTATAAAATCATCACAAAACTAATTGTTGAGCGCTTGAAGCCTTGGTTGGATAAGCTAATCTCAGAGGAATAAGGGGGTTTTGTAGCGAGTAGACATATTCTTGATGGAGTTGTGATTACAGCAGAGGCTATTCATTCTATGGCCTCTTCAAGGGATAAGGCTATGTTCATAAAATTGGACATGTCAAAGGCCTATGATAGGGTCAATTGGGGTTTTCTAATCAAAATTCTTGGAGCCTTTCTATTCAGCAGTGAGTGGATCGATTGGGTTATGTGTTGCATGAAGATGCCCTCCTTTTCGGTTCTCATAAATGGGGAATCCTCTGAGTTGTTTGGTGCCTCTAGAGGTCTTTGACAAGGAGATCCTTTATCCCCTTATCTATTCATTTTGATGGTTGAAGGTCTAGGAAGGCTCATTAAGTCCCAGGTTGTGGTTGGGCTTATACATGGTTGGAACTAGAACAACCCCCTTTCTCCTCAATCCCATCTTTAGTTTGTGGATGACTCGGCCTTGATGGGGGTTGCTCAGGTAGCAAAAGCAGTTGATTTTTGTCAAAATTTGGATTGCTACCTGGCTGCCTCAGGACAATGCATTAATGAAATTAAGTCATGCATTTATTTCTTTAATACCCCTAGGCTTATTCAATAATGTATTGTCAGGATCTTAAGGTTTCAGGTGGGGAAACTTCCCTTTACCTATCTGGGTATCCCTCTAGATGTGCGCCGACCTCCTAGGAACTTTTGGCAGGAGGTGATTGATAAATTTTGAGGACCGGTTTGTCACTGGACCTATAGATGGTTATCAACGGTGGGTAGAGTCACTCTTTTAAAGTCTATTGTGCAAGCTCTACCTATTTACATATGTTTTGTGATGACTGCTCCTTCAAGTTTCATCAAGGATTTTGAGGGGCTTTTTAGGCAGTTTCTTTGGTCAGGTAATCTCCTCTCAAGAAAGTGGAGCTTAATTAAGTGGGAAGTTGTTTGTCGGCAGAAGCAAGATGGGGGCCTAAGATTGTGTAGAGTGGATTGGAATGGAAAAGAATTAGCAGCTAAGTTGTATTGGAGGTGGTGTTCACATTAGCATCAGACCTGGGCTAAGATTCTTACCTTCAAATATCTTGGGGAGGTAGATGGCACTGAGGTTCCTTGATTTAGTCTTTTAGGTAGAGAGTCTATGATATGGGAAACTCTCAAGAGGGGAGCTCCACTAGTTAAACAAAGCTTGTTTTGGATTTTCCATAGAGGTTTTGATGCTCTCTTCTGGCTTGACTCTTGGGACGGCTTCTTTCCTATCCTCTCCTCACATCCTCACTTGGAGAATTTAAGCAGGATTTTTGTTCAAGCTGGCTAGAGTAGAGTGATGGACTTCAAAGCCCCTCAGGTCTTGGGGTAAAATGTCATTTATCAATGGAAGGTTATGCAAGAGTGGCCTTTGGGCAGTTCTTTGGAGGATAGGAGGGAGTTGTCCTCCATTTTATCTAATAGAGTGTGTTGCTTGCTTCTGGAGAGGGATGTGTTGGCTTGGGGCTCATATCCTAAAGGTAAGTACTCTATTGCTTCAGGGTATCGTGCTCTGGATAGGTAGGCTTTACGCAATACTGAGGTTCCTTGGTGGAAAAATATCTGGAATAAATTCTCCTTGCCAAAATGCAATTTTTTCTCTTGGCTAGTGGTGTATGGTAGGTGCTTGACTTGGGACAACCTCTACAAGTGGGGTTTCCAAGGTCCCTCTTTATGCTTTTTGTGTCTCAAAGATGTTGAGACTACTCATCTTTTCTTTTAGTGCCCCTTTGCAAGGACTATTTGGCACTTTTGGTGGGGGGCTTGGAATATTTCATGTCGACATCCTTGATCTCTTGGCGAGTTCTGGAAGAATACTAAGCCTTCAAAGGCAAAGACTTCATTTTTGCACACTTCTTGGCCTATTGGCCCTAGTCTAATTATTTAGAAAATTTGGTTGGAGCACAATCGTAGGATCTTTTTAGATAGGAAGTTACAGGTGGGCCAAGTTTGGGCTCGCATTCTCGATGCTCTTCAAGAGACGCTATAGGGTAAATGTGATTTGTCAGTACTGGTTGATCCTAGGGATAATAGAGTTATTCAGAAGTTGGGGATTTATGTTGGTAGTACTGGAAGGCTCAAGGTTGGGCAGGGCAGGCACTCTAGATGGAAGGTCTTCAGAGGAGGGCATCGGATGCTTCCTCCCTCTGGAGTCTTGAAAATCAACACTGATGGGTCTTCTAGAGGTAATCCTGGGCACGCTGGTATTGGTGGGGTGGGCAGAGATAGTTCAATGGTGGTTATGTTCTTTTTCTCTGAGTATATGGGGCAACACTCCAATAACTTCATGGAGGCGTTGGTGATTCTTTCGGCCTTGAAGAGGGCATATGCTCTCGGTTGGAAATAGATTATATGTGAATTCGATTCTCAGGTGGTGGTAGATTTGATAAATGGATGACATTTTGATGTTGTTAGTTGGCAATTGGCAGTGGTGGAAAAACAAATTGTCAACCTTGGAGATTTACTGGATTCAGTCACTTTTTCCCATATCCCTCATGAATGGAACAAGGTGGCTGATGGGCTGGCAAAAGTGGCCTCTGAGAAGAGTGGGACGTGGTTGGTGGAGGATTGGGATAGTTTACTGAGGGACCTTACCTAGGATTTGGAGGGTTGGGTTATTGAGGATGTGAAATGCTACATTAATGATTCTTGATCTCTTGCTTGTTGTCTTGGGGCCCCTTCGGGGTTTCCTTTGCCTAATGCTTTGTACCTCTCTTGCTTATTAATAAAATTTTTTACCCCTCTTTTTATTAAAAAAGTATGCATTATCATCAAATAAATGAGATTACAATACAATCACTTTCATTCTCCTCTTTTCCTTCACCATGGAAAAACTTGTGTACCTATGAACAACTTCCTTAAGCCTCAACTTGTCCTTGTTCCTATAGAGTAACACTACATTCAACTATTCCTCATCCTTTTTACATCCAAAGAGCTGATTTTATAAATGTGTGAAGAGGTCTTAAGCCCAAAACAAGGCTTTCAAATATGACTGTTCAATCCAAATGATGCAACCCTTAGAAATCCTCCATAAAATATGAAAGGACACATATTTTGGCTCCAATACTTTCCCTCTAACATGGGTGCCCAAACTTGGAAGATAAACATTACATTAAATGTGATAAATGATGGAAAACCAAGTGACACATGTTGCCTCTTTCCAAGCACCCACTTAGAGAACCCCACTAGTCACACATTTATCCTTTCCTTTATCTTTTCTTATCCCATTCTAGGCATCCACATGTGGGGAGAACAATATTAAATATTTATGTCCACACGTCACCTTTACTACTTCTAGTGGACCCATCACCCCTTATGAGTATATTACAAACAATGGTGAGAATATACACCCTAAGTGCCTAGAGAAACTTTCCAAGGATTTTGGAACCTTGACATAGGATTTACAAGGTGGATGGAACCTTAATCCTAACACCTTTTTGATACTTAGTAATCCATTAAAAAATTGCCTCTTTTTCTAGATCTATGTGTAGTTAGGGTAAAAATTTAGGGCAAATGCATAAACAAATTATAATGAAACCCTAGCAAGCACAATAGAGCACAAACTAGCATGAAATGGAAACAAGAAAGCAAAGCAAACCGATCTCCAAACTAGATTTGATTTATCTCCATTTCTCTTCTCTACCTCACATGAGAATGCAAGATTTCAAAGGATTGTTGATGGAGGAATGTCGGTTGCTCATTTTCGCAACATAACAATAAGATGTAGATGATAGAGGAAATATAGATAGATAGATGAGAATATTGGAGGAAATTTTGGAAGAGTGTGGATACTAGAAGAAGATCCCTCCAAATGGCTTGTGAGAGGCCATATTTATAGAGTTTTGATGTAGAGGGAAGAAGATTTGATTTTGGAGATAAGATTTGATAAGAATTTGATTTTTGCTTTATTTGAAAAAAGAGGAAATCAAACAAGATAAGATAAGATAAGATTTAAAAAGATAGAAAGATTTGATTTTCTGTTTTAAAGGAAATAAATCCTAAAAATGATGAGAGAGATAATTGATGAATTATCTAATTAAATTAATTAATTAGATACACATGAGTTCCAATTTTGGAAAGAAAGCAAGAAGATATTTTTAGGATTTTATTAATTTATAAATATTTGATTTATTTAATTAATGTTGGATTTATGATTTAATTAATTAAATAATATAAATTATTTAATTAACATTAGAAGAAAGAAGGGATTATGAATAGAAAGGGAATAAATGAAATTAGTCAAATAAATAATATTTATTTAACTAATTAGATGATGACATGGGACATGGGTTCCTAGCGAAAATCATGCTACAAGATGTCTAAATGATTTAATGTTGTGACGTGTTGTAAGAGGACATTTTTGGGTGTCTACATTTTTCCCCTCTTTGAGATGATGTTCGAGATGATGGGATTTGTGTCGAGTAACATCATTTCAAAGAAGTTGAGGTATGGGTAAAAGAAAATGGATAATGAAGGAAAGATAGGATAATGATGATGGGATGATGATGTAAGGATATGATGATGATGGGATGATGATGCCCCTTCGAGAGGATAGGTGGGTTGAACAAACACAGTATGCTCTCGAAATAAAATAAAATGATAATGAGGGATAAAATGAATGATGCAAGATAGGAAGTGGATGAAGGAGATGAATGATACGTTATGCTGCAAGAAAGTGAGAAATCATGATGTTTGATGTAGCACTAGACATGATGCACCAAGGTATAAGGACCAAGGTGACAATGTGTCTCGTTCCCCAACCTAATACAACCTTATCTAGATACAAGATATGAATATTAGCTGGGAGTGATGCAGATTTGATGCAAATGCAAGATAAAAAGGATAACGCACACAAGCAAGCAAGCATGCATGCACAAATGATACAAAAATAAACAAGGTATTTCCCTTGTCAAGCTATTAACCGTTGATTAATTGATTGATTGATGATGATGATAGCGTTTTCATTGTGGAGAATGATATATACCTAGATCAACACAAGGATGATTGATTAATTGATTAGGTTTACAACAAGATTAGGATCAAGATCAAAGGTTGTGATTAGATAATTTGACTTGTTTGATCGAATTGAATTTGAATTATTGCTTGGAATGATTGAAGATGATTGATTTGAAGATTTGGATGATGATTGATGAATTGAATTGAGGAATTGATTTGCTTGGAATGATTTAAGTTGGAGTGATTTGATTAGAGGATTGATTGATTGATAATTTGAAGATTGATTTGAAGGAGTTGAATTAATGCATTGAACTGATTGGAAGAAGTGATTCGGTTTGATTTTATTGCTTGGATTTTTGTTGGCTATTTGATTTTTTTGTCTTTTTTTAGGACCTTTTTCCAATTTTTTGTATTTTTGGGGATATTTTGATTTTTTGGGATTTTTTTCAAGACTTTTTTGAAATGTTTTGAGATGCCAATGGATGCCAATTTGGGTAGCCTTTGTTCTAGATACCAATGACAAGGGAAAACCAAGTCTAGGTGCAAGGAGATAGATGGGATTAATGGATGAAAGGATGGGTGATAGGATAAGGGATAAAAGGCTCATGATAGATGGATGGATAAAAAGGATAGGTCATAGTAAGGGATAAAAGGCTCATGATAGGATATGTAGGATAGTAGTTGAAGGATGGGGAGATGGAGGTATGTGGGAATGGAATCATGACCAACGATTGCACACACCGTGTTAAACATTGAAGCTTTTGATGGAAAGGTGGTGTAGGAAGCAATGGAAATGTTTGCTTAGGAGATGGTTGATGCAATGCTTTAGGTACCCACATAGACTTAGTATTTTTATGAGTTTTATTTTGCTTGTGGGATTTAGGAATTTGAGACTTTTGAATGGAATGAGAATGCGGGGTGGAAATGGATGGTTGGGATTTTTTAAATGTAGATGCCTCGCTTGACTTTATTTCCTTTTTCTTAGGGACCCAAACCATTCTAGTTTTGGAATTTTCTTTTGGAGGTATGGGATTATATAGCTTTTTAGATGTACTTGGCTTTGACTTTTTGCAATTGTATCTTTAGGCATTAGGACCTTCAAGATTTTAACTTTATGTGTAGAGGCATCCAAATTTTTATTTTGGAATCCATTGGTTTTGGTGATATGAGTGGAAGCTTTATGTTTAGACAATGTGTTCATTTGTTGTTCATGATCAGGATTTTTATAAGATTTATGGATAGATGGATAAGAGGATTGGAGGATAGGGATATTAGGTGTTGGGAGTAGTGGAGGTAGATTAGATAAAGGGATATTAGGAGTTCGAAGCAATGTTGGTAGAGTAGATGATGGAAGGTGTACGGTCACATGCTTTTGTGATTTGTAGGATGATGGAGGTGGAATGGCAACATCTATTTTGGGTGTATGATAGGGCTTATGATGGAATGAGGTGGACTTAGGATGCATGGAGGAAGTACCAACATCTTGAGATTGGTGTCCTTGGGGTGTATATCCAAGGCCATAAGAGTGTGGAGGGACCTTGACATGGATTGGGTCCAAAATACCTTGTTCATAAAGGCCTAATCCTTTACCTCGATAGTTCATGTTTTGAAGCATGCGATGGACAATGGGACTAGGTATGTTTTGGACACTAGACTTGAGTTCATTATTAGATGAAGAAGGTGAAGTGGATAAAGGTTGTTGATGTCTTAAGGAGGAACATTCATGAATAAAGGTGGATAGACCAATAGGACATGTTGGTGGATTTGAAATGGGGTTGATAGTGGATGTGGAAGGATCATTAGTATCTTGATTATGTTCATTTAGATCCACACTATTGGTTTTATCTTCTACATTTTCCTCGGAGGCATGTGTCTCAACATGACAAGTGGATAATGCGGGATCATGGATAGGACTAGGTAGGGGGTGTATAGGAGCAATGGAGTTTTCTTGCTCATGGATAGGTGAAGTGATAGGCTCTTGACCATGGAATGCATAGAGTTGGCTAAGAGGATCATCGTGGTCTTCTTGATCATGGGTAGGATCTAGATCATAGAGGAGAGCTTGATCATGAATAGGACCAAGTATGTTATGAGTGGGATTATTGGAAGGGCCTAGATCTTGATTAGAATGAGAGGTTAATGTTTCAGCATGCTTAGGATAATGCTCTTGACATAGCTCTTGGATTTGAGTGGAAATGGAAGTGGAAGGCTCTAGAAGAGGCTTGGTATGCTCTTTGTGATCAACAACATGAGGGCATGATGGAATTTGACTTAGACATATAAGATCAATAGGTTGTGGACCACATAATGGAGTTCATTAATGGGTGCTTGACATGGGGATGGTCTATTTCGTGCTAGTAGTCTTTGGAGAAAATCATCAAAGGATTCTTTGGTTGATGGATTAGAGCTTGGGAAGTTGGATGGTGGTGTTGGTGTAGGACTAGTATGATTTGAGATAGGCATTGTATTAGATGGTGATGGAGGACTAGTAAATGGAGTGGTGTATGATTCCAAACTTAAGGTGGTATTTCCCTTTTCAATAGTATCATTAAGATGACCTAAGATTTCTACAAAGTTCTCATCATCACTAGGAGAAAAGTTTGACCCACCTCGGAGGATATATGGTTTTGGATTATCTTCATGATTAGGTGAAGGGACTCCTTGAAGTATGACCTTGGGCTTATGACTAGGATTGTTAAGGATTAGGACCATTTTAGCAAGTGCTTGACTAGGATTTAGGGTGACGATGATGATGTGGAATGATTAGATTGGATGACTTGGATTGATTAGGATGAAATTGATTGGAATGTGATTAAAAAGAGGATGATTAGAATGATATTTTTATGTGTTGGTGTTTATAGATAGATATGGAAATTTGCAAACAAATTATTACACATGTACACACATGAATCACACACTCAAGACACATAAGAAATTTTGAATTTAAAATTATGAATGTGATGATTAAGCACACACTTGAAGAAGACACATCAACAAGTCCTAGAACTAGTCAAGTGGGTATGGAAAATTAGGTCTTAAGCTAGGATGCACGAGGTTGACTAGGGATGATTTGAAAGAAAAATCCTACCACACAACCAGGAGAAAGGGGTAACCCACCCTTCACCTTCATTTCCCAAAGGTATAAAGTTCTTTGGGGCTTAGCCAAGAGTGACAAGATTTCAACTCCCAAAGGAGGGTGTCTTTTGATTCATCTCTCGATTGAGGTCATCCCTTGGAGTGGTGTGTGTACCCAAGTAGACCTCATAAGAAGGGTTTGACAAAAGTGAACCAATTGAGGTGTTTTTTGATCACACACACACTTGATTCACACTCGCAGTTATTAATTTCCCTTTAGAAAATTGAATAGTGTGTAAAACAATTCAAGTACTTGTTCTTTTTAGATCCCAAAGCCAAATGTGTAGGAGGAAATTTGTCCATTTCAACCCAATTTCAATGATGTGACAGCAAACAAGATGTTCTTTTTAAGCCCAAAATCCAAGTGTGTGATCAAACAAGTTGTTCTTTTTAAGCCCCAAATTGAAGTGTGTTGACAAGCAATGATTAGAGATGAAAGATGGAATGTGTGCACCTGATTGTTTTCATCCTTAAATATGTTGTAGATGTTGATTCCAATGCTATTCCAGTGCCTTAGATTCACCTACAAAATTATAAAATGATATTAATATAATGCAACCATAAAAAAAATCCCATCAAACAAAGAAAATTGTAATTTCAGATACATAGCCGAATTATATTTGATTATTTCAAGACATTTTTTATCTGAAAAATAAAAAATAAAAGAAGAGAACCCTACTAATTTTCCAAGAGATTTCCAAAAATGTAAAGAAGTCAGAAAAATTCCTTGTTTTGCGCCCATAAATGTGGATTTATGAAAACCCTAGGGAAAATAAAGATCAAGGCATTTAGCACCATATGTGACCTCAAAATCAAATATGTAAAAACATACCCCCATTACAATTTTAAGAGCTTTCCAAAAATGTAAAAATTTCTAGAAAATTCACTCATTTGTGTCTAAAAACGCAATTTTATGAAAAAACATAAAATCATGATAACTCCTACAAAAGTGGTGATAAACCTACAATTTTTCTACTGTAGCTTCCTTAGATTATGGAAAAACTTCTGTGAAAATATTTAGAAAAATTTGCAGTCATTTGGAAGATATGATGAAATCTTTAAAACCTAGTGTTTTGTCAAAAAAATGGCAGATCTACAACAAAAAGTCAATAAAACCTACAAAAAGCAAGCTAGATCAAAGGATTTCACATCAGGATCACCAATGTAGTTAGAGTAAAAATTTAGGGAAAATGCATACAGAAATTATAATGAAACCCTAACAAGCACAATAGATCATAAACTAGCATGAAATGAAAACAAGAAAGCAAAGCAAACCGATCTTCAAGCTAGATTTGATTTATCTCCATTGCTCTTCTCTACCTCACATGAGAATGCAAGATTTTGAAGGATTGTTGATGGAGGAATGTTGGTTGCTCATTTTTGTAGCATAATAATAAGATGTAGATGATAGAGGAAAAATATATAGATAGATGAGGAGATTGGAGGAAATTTTGGTAGAGTGTGGATACTAGAAGAAGATCCCTCCAAATGGCTTGTGAGAGGCCATATTTATAGAGTTTTTATGTAGAGGGAAAATATTTTATTTTGGAGAGAAGATTTGATAAGGATTTGATTTTTGCTTTATTTGACAAAAGAGGAAAACAACAAGATAAGATAAGATTTAAAAAGATAGAAAGATTTGATTTTATGTTTTAAAGGAAATAAATCCTAAAAAAGATGAGAGGGATAATTGATGAATTATCTAATTAAATAAATTAATTAGATACACGAGTTCCAATTTTGGAAAGAAAGAAAGAAGATATTTTTAGGATTTTATTAATTAAATAAATTTTTAATTTATTTAATTAATGTTGGATTTATGAATTAATTAATTAAATAATATAAATTATTTAATTAACACTAGAAGAAAGAAGGGATTATGAATAGAAAGGGAATACATGAAATTAGTCAAATAAATAAGATTTATTTAACTAATTAGATGATGACATGGGTACCTAGGGAAAAACATGCTACAAGATGTCTAAATGATGTAATGTTGTGACAAGGTGTTGTAAGAGGACATTTTTTGGTGTCTAACTAAGAATACCAAAGTTTCCTTGCAAAGCTCACTATTTTTAAGGTTGATAAATGTAACATGCCCCTTGTTCTACATAGTAATATTCCTATGTTTTACTGCAAGTGAATTTAATCTAATGGCTAAACACATAGCAATAAAAAAAATTCTTTTCAAAACAAGATAAAATGCACACATGATAGCAACAAAATATCTCTCTTATTTCATTCAATAATTTGTACAATATTTCCAAAGAAATGATTTCATAATCCAAATACAAAATACATTTTCCATATTTCAAGGAAATAGATACAAGTTACATACATAGCTCATTTGAGCTCCATTGGCACTAGAAATACAATTGATCAGGAAATCCCCTTTCAAATCTTGGCTTACCGATTGGGAGGAGAAGCATCACTAGAAATACATTTTCCATCCACAAACTAACTATGGTCCTTGGCACATCTACCACATATGGTAAGATGGCCCTACCCTTCAACGAAGAGCTTTGGTCTAGAAACCACATAGTACTAGCCTATACTAAGTTGGTGTTGTGTCTTGCATAACTAGAACTTTACCATACAACACATCTATGTTCTACGTGTATGAAAATCTTAGACTAGCTTCACCTTGTTTCAGAATGGATGTCACACGCTCATCCACCATCCTAACTCGATTTGTTAAGGCAAATTATACTCTATGCATAGACAATTTCCTCCATTGGATAATCTACAATCCTAGGAACAACCTATATACACTAAGTAACCTAAGACTCGTCTACTAGGTTAAACATGTGTTTCCATAACCTACTAATTCAAACTAGCTTAAGTTATATCGACTTCATATATAACTATATTTTCACCCACTCCTTAATATGGAGTATGTATAATCACTTCACACAATAAGGAATTCCATTATGTAACAACAAATGACTATCTATTCTCAAATGTTGAAAACAATCTCTCCCTAAAAGCTTATTACTTTTTCAAACAACAAACAAGAAAATATAATCGATTCAAAATTGAACAAACATAAAAGAGTAAGATTCAACATGCTTGCAAGTATAAAGCTCCAATTGATCTAGCTGGTTTCCAATCTTAGCCTCCTCAAATCGGCTTGCTACTTGGCAAAAAATCACTTCTACACTTCCCCAAACTTCCTCACAAATTCTGACAATAAAACTATTGCAATTCACTCTCAAACTCTCTTATAAAACTCGGGAAAAATAGAACAGAGCTGTCAAAAAAATAACAACAAAGTGCGAATTATGTGTCCCTTTGAGGTAAATAATGCCTCTTTATATACATAAAAATCAACTTCCAAATGCTAGAAACATGGTGGATGGATCGAAACTTCTTAGTTTGCATGGTTTAACTCAGCTTGGCAAACAAAAAGGTGGTAGATTTTAAACATAATACTCAAAAAATTAACACAACAGATCGCTTCTTTAAAAGACAACAAGAATGCATTTCAGATATGCAAGGTAAAAGGTTAAACAGGCCGACTCTAATCTTTTCAGCATTCACATGACTTATTCTCCCATTTACTCTGGTTTCAATCATTGTACAAAGCTCTCAAAATAGAATTCTAATGCAAAGAAGATATTCATAGTTTGGTTCCACATTAACCTCTTTACGTGCTTTTGGTGTTTTGCAGATTATGACTAAGTCAAAGCTTTTAATTTTTTGCAAATATCTTTCAATACACATTGACCAAGTCTCATATATTCCCATGCGCCTTCCTTTATATATTGCATTCTATTTGCAAGCAAGAAAAATCTTTATAAATGTCAATAGTGTTGCATATATGTGCGCTTTATTGCTTCACCATTCTGCATTATCTACTATAGTTTACATAGTATGCACTTGGTTTACAATAATATCAACACTTTATATAAACAGTGCTTTATCAATGATTTAGAATATATTAACAATAACAATAATATATATATGTATATATATATACGTATATATATATCAACTCATATGATTATCGATATAATTTATTCGATATTCAAATGTATAAACTTATATCCATTTAATATTCAAACTAATATCGCACATGTATATATATATACATGTCACTTTATCCATTCGATGTTCCTGTGCATATGGGTAACTCGCCCATAAGCATGCATAGATACATCTATCTACACATACTTATGTATGTGATTACTCATGTGTATGAGTTCATCGTGGACATGCGTATATGTATGTATATATACATCCTATATATATGTCATCAATTTTACTTTTAAACAAGTACTCAAAAAACAAAGAAACTTAAACTCTTATTTCAAGCATGACCTCATAAACAACAAAACCTTTCCTAACAATTAATTCAAGGTATCCTACCCAAAACTATTAACTTGTCTATTCTATCAGTGAGTGTGTGAAAGCTTAGTTTAGTCTCTCTTAAGGGTTTCTAGACCAAAATCCTTTTCCTAAGTGATACTTCCCCTCCCTTCTGAAGGCGTGAACCTGCATCTGCAACCAACTTGTCACATTTGGAAGGGTATTTAATCGATCACAAAACAATCACTTACAATATATATTCAATAGTCAACATTAAGATACATAGATAACATTAATTTGAATCAACCATTTATTCCTTATATTTCCAATGATTCATAAAATTAAAGTACATTCACATTTATTTCCATAAAAGTAACAAACACACACTCATATGCAAGTATTTCATCTAGCTAGGTAAAAGTAACTAGGTAAATATACTACGAGGTGTAACAATAAAAAACCAATCTACTTTAAGTGTGTTAAGAACTGATCTTAAATGTTCTTATATATTTCCAACAAAATTCAAGATACCATAAAAAAAAACTATGACAATTTTTTAATGTGTAGTCAAGGTATCCAGAACATTAGACAAGTCAAATTTCATCACCACCCACTCATATAAAGGATCCTTATTTTTGAAGGAATTCTTATACTCGTCACCTTCATGAATTTGAATATTATGGTATCCAATTCTAAGGCCAATCTTGTAGATCTTGGCACCTGATAAGTGATCTAGCAAGTAATTCATTCCTAGCAATGGATGTAGGTACTTCATAATGATTTTATCATCTTCCTCTAAAATCTATACATAATGTCCATTTCTCTTGTTTCTTGGGGGAGAGTAGAGTATGTGTGACACATTCTCATGCTTTCCTTTACAAATCCCTTTTCTAATAATAGTAGTTGCTCTCCTCATTTATTAAAATTTATAGAGGAATTAATTGATAAGCAACCTAATTTGGGAGTTTGGTTATAGGAATTAGATCAATTTGATGCATACTACCTCTTGAAGGAGGAAAACAAGTTGGTATGTTGGATGGTGTCATTTTTGAATATTGGTTTATCAATTTTTGCACCTCCAATGTAACTAATTTCTAGTTTGATTTCTCCTTTTCTCTAGGGTATAATAGACAGTAAGTCTCACCCTTAGACTTTCTGAAAATATGTCTCCAAAAAATTATAAAAATATAGATTTGCTATTTTAGTTGACCCTTCTCCTTTAAAAGGCTTCCAAATAAAAAATTTAACCTCATGTTGTATCTTATGTATTTTGTCTACCATGATGAACCACATTCTTGTCATATTGCTAGGGCCTACCCAATAATAAATGAAAATTTTCTACATCTCACAATGCCTTATCCCACTAGGGTCCAATATTAAAGGCAAACAAACAAAATTGATCTAAAAACACTTTGATATTTCTTCAACCAATAAATCTTATTAGTTTAGATTTATGAACACAAGAATGATTTTATTTTTGTACCATTTTAGTACTTATTAGATTTTTTATTGAAGTATGTTTTACAATCACCTTGCATACCTTTCCTTGACACTATGTCTAGTTCAAACATTTTTTCTCCTCCAATCACTTCCTATATTTTTTGTTTCTCACTACAAAGGTCTTTTGCAACACTAAATTTCTCCACTTTTAACCTTTAGTTCCATGGTTGAGGCTTCCATTCTCCAAATATTACCTTTCTCATCACCTAACTTTGCAAAATTCCTTTTCTTGGAAGTTGAGCTTCACATTTCCCTTGGGTTTTCTTCTTTGGAAAGTTTGGATGGACTCCATTTTCCTTTATTTTGGATTGCTCTTACCACTTTTACTTATTATTTTTCTCTTTTGATTCAATTTTGGAAGGGAGGAAATGTGCAACATATGTTTCCTACACTAATTATGAGAGAAGGTATGCACAAAAATTGAATTCATCAAAACAATAAAATAAACAAAAAAAGTTACCATAATAATGATTTATGCAAGGAAAACCCTTTTACCTAGAAAAAAGCCACTCACCCCAAAGAAAATCAATTTATTATTCATTAATCAAATTGTTACAATATATTTGTTGAATCTAAGGAACTACAAGAGTATAGCCAACAAGATATCTAAAGAAATTTTGGTAGTATAACAATACTTATAAAACTCACTAGGAAGCCTATATCTCAAGTACCCAACAAATAGGAGAATCAATACATGACATAATCAAGTGGTAATTATGAAACCATGAGCTAAAACCACCAAAAATATGGTGCCCAAATCCCTAGATTCAAAATCCAACATCTAAATTCCAAGATGAGCCCATAGACTAAAATAGCATATTCCTTACACCTATCATAAGCTCATCACAATACACTCACCGAAATGGTTGCTTTCTAATATACATTAAAATATTCCTTATGATGTATCATAAATGCATCATAATTTGGTAAAAAAATGTAACTCCCTTTTACAACTCTTTTAAGTGTCATAGATGCTCTTCAATTTTTGATGTGGGAGACCCAAAATTTATAGGGTATAACTTTTGATCTAGGAAGCCAATTGACCCCATTTTTTTTAAAGATTTATATATTTTCATAATTATATTTCTAAAGTTAAGGTCCACTGCAACATCTTTTTGGGGCCAAAATCAACCTCTAGAGCCTTGAAAAATGTATTTTTGTGTCGTATTTCCCAAAAAAAAAATTAAATTTAAATTTCATAAGACTAGGATGTAAGGTTGAGAAACCTTTCCTAAAAAAAATCTCCTTTGATTTTGACACATACTTATATACATACCTACCTACCTAATCTTGAAGTTGAAACCTTAGGCCATTAACATACTTACCTATTGCTTGTTCTTGAACCTTTTGTATATTGGTCCAAATTTGAAGCCTCATAAATTGCTTTGTATAAGTTTAAACCAAATGATATCTTTGTTTTAGGTTATGAAATTCTCCAAAAATTATATGTTCACAATTAGAAGGAATTAATGGAGTTCATAGATGTTTCAACATCTTGGGCCACAACTTACGTTTGTCCCTTCCTTGTCTTCTCTTGGAAGTTTGCAAAATTGGCAACCATGGAGCAACATAAGACTTCAAATTAGGTGTTATAGTTTTCACCCATTTATGGCCATCCTCATTAATTTTCATATTGAAATAACACTCTTACTCTTGAACCTAGTATAACAACAAATTTGGGTTAAGTTCACCTTTGAAATTTAAATGTTCCATTCCATTAAATCCCAAAATTACTACAATTTTTTTAATTTCTTTTTAGTCATTAAATTTTCATTCTCTTGTATACTTGAGATTTCATCTATCTATCAAAAAAGATAGGAATCCATCCATCAAAACAGGATAAGCATTCATCTATCAAAACAAGACATTTTTTATTCATCAAAACAGGATAGGCAAGATGCTCTAGCCAAAGACTTTAGACTCATACGAGTCACTCTTGGAGGACTGCATTTCCTAATGGAAGTGCATTGAGGTCCATTGATTAGGAGTATTCAAAAGAAAAGTAAGTAAATAAGAACTTGAAACCCACCTTAGAATTTTGGCCTAAGACTGTTAGGGAATCAAGCAATCCTTTGAATATACAAGGAATATTCAATATTTTATCCTTTCCCTTAATTGAATTAAATTCTCTTGTATTTAAGGTTGTCAATTTCTCATGGTTACACCCTAAGCCCCAACTCTGAACGCCTAAGTACTAGGAGCATCCTTTGTTTCCTAGAGTGGCTACGTATCCTGCTTCCAAACAGGATCAAGGCTTAAATATGTAGTTTGGTTTTCTATACTAAGTTTGATGTGAACTATTATGTGGGTACGCAGCTCTTTCTAGGGCCCCTTTTCCCCAAACAGTTCCTCTACAACTGCTACCCACGAAAGGATGCAATAATTATAAGTAAATAGTTATCACGACTATTACTTTTTTCCTATCAACTGATTCCTAGTCCTAAATTTACATCACCCTTGAAACTATTGAAACTAAATTTTCATCCCCATGATTAATATCCAATAAAATACGAATAACATAAATAATTTAAATAAAATTCCTTTGAATTTTATAAGAAGGTTTTCTAAGTTTGATCTAACGAATTTTGGTTTAATTGATTTATCTTTTTAGATTATTGATCCAAGAGAGATTACCTGTCCCTTGGATTTTAATACCATCAAGATGTCTCTTATTTCTCCTTGGTGATTTAAAGGGATGATGCCACAAACACTGTTGTTGTAGCTTTGTCAAGCTATAGATACAATAGCTCAAGAGCGACAACATTACCCGAAAATGTGAGCCAAAGGTACTATTGATACTGAATGCTATTGGTTTGGTTTCAATTCTTGATTAAAGTTTTTTAACTAAGAAATGAAATATCCACTAATTACTTGTAAAATCAAATACTTTTAAAAATAAAAATAAATTAACACTAATGAACACTAAATTATATATTAAAAATAAAAATTTAAAATAACACTAATTTTGATCACTAATTAAATGTTGTGAAAATAAACAAATTAAGGCAATTTTAACTATTGAAATGAAGACTAAATTATAAATTTAAAACTAATATTATTTAAAAAAAAGAAGATAAATAAATAAATTAAAGAATTTTTTATTCATTTTGAGAAATCAATAAATAAATACTATTAAATGCAAGAATAAATAAATCAAGACAATATTAATAATTTTGAGAAATATAAATTAAATTACTTTCTTTGAAATTGCTAATTTAATTTTGCAAAAGGAAATAAATTTTAACTAATTACTTTTAATAAAAAATTGCATTAATT
>VDFB02123816.1:0-23198 GCA_007258455.2 Sequoia sempervirens | reverse complement strand
GTCTGATTGGAGCAAAATATTTCACCAAGATAGACCTAAAGAGCGGATACTATCAGATCAGGGTCAGAGAGGGAGATGAATGGAAGACCGATTTCAAGAAAAATGAGGGATTATATGTGTCGTTGGTCATGCATTTTGGACTAACTAATGCACCTAGTACAATTAAGAGGCTGATGAATGAAGTCTTGAAGAAATTCTTGGGCAAGTTTTTCATTGTTTTCCTGGATGATATTCTAATTTTCAGTAAGACTAAGGAAGAAAATTTGGAGAACATCAGACAATTATTTCAGAGGATAAGGAAAGAGAAGTTTTTGACAAACATCAAGAAGTGTAGTTTCATGAAGGAAGAACTAGTATATTTGGGGTTTGTGATATCTATGAAAGGATTAAAGATGGACCTTGAGAAGGTTAGAGCAATAGTTGAATGGCCTACACCTGTGAATGTTGGAGAGGTAAGATCATTTCATGGACTATCAAATTTTTACTGGAAGTTCATTATAAATTTTAGTGGTATTTGCACACCTATGATAAAGCCAATGAGGGGTGACCAAAAGGAATTCAAGTAGACATTAGGAGCACAAAAGAGTTTTGAGTTGTTGAAGCAAAAGGTGTCAGAACAACCTGTGTTAGCACTACCAGTTTTTGATAAGGTATTCTAGGTAGATTGTGATTGCTAGTGGAAGTGCAATAGGAGATGTGTTAAGTTAGGAAGGGAGACTAGTAGGCTATTTCAGTGAAAAATTGAATGATGCTAGGAGAAGATATGCAGTTTATGATAAGGAATTCTATTCAATCATACAAGCCTTGAAGAAGTGGAGACATTAGTTGTTACCAAAAGAATTTGTGTTGTATACAGATCATCAAGCTTTACGACATTTGAATAGTCAAGGGAAGTTGAACTAGAGACATATGAGATGGGTATAGTTCATACAGAGTTACACATCTGTGTTGAAGCACCAAAGTGGAAAGTCAAACAAAATTGTAGATGCATTGAGAAGGAGAAGAAGTTGCAAGGAACCTATAGAGATAAATAGAAGCAAATGGTTGGATTATTTCATTCAGGAAGGTATGTTATTCAATAACATCAAATTGTGTATCCATAGAAGTTCAATGAGAAAGAATTTGATCAAGGAAAAGCATTGTGGAGGACTAGCAGGACATTTTGGAACTAATAAGACTGTAGCATTAGTGAGTGAGAACTATTTTTGGCCATAGTTGTATAAGGATGTCATGAAATATGTTCAAAGTTGTAGGATTTGTCAAGTTGCAAAAGGAAATAGTTAGAACATTAGAATGTATACACCATTGACAATACCAGAGAGACCATGGGAAGACATTAGAATGGATTTTGTATTGGGATTACCTAAGACATTGAGAGGATTTGAATCTATATTTGTGGTTGTGGATAGATTTTCTAAGATGACACATTTCATACCTTGTAAGAAAAATAGTGATGCAGTACATGTTGCAGACCTATTTTTCAAGGAGATTGTGAGATTGCATAGATTACTAAAGAGTATAGTATCAGACAAAAAAGACTAGATTCATTGGATATTTCTGGAAAAAATTTTGGAAGAAGATGAAGACAAATTTGAAGTATAGTTCAACATTTCACCCATAGATAGATGGAAAAAAAAAGTGGTAAATAGGAGTTTGGGGAATTTTTTGAGGCGTTTGACTAAAGGAAAAGTAGGAATTTGGAACTTAATACTACTGCAAGAAAAAATTACATACAACAATTCAGTAAATTGAAGCACAAGGAAGACACCATTTGAAATTGTGACAGGACAACAACCCAAAGGAGTAGCAGAACTAAGAGATATCAGTATGGAGAATAAAAGGAGTGCGGAGGTAGAATAATTTGTAGGGTTCATGGAAACAATGCATACTCAAGTTAAGGAGCGTCTAGAGAAGATGAATAATACCTACAAGGAGAAAGTTGTTGAGAAGAGAAGACATAAGGAGTTTGCAGTAGGAGAGGAAGTAATGGTATATCTGAGAAAAGAGATATATCTAGTTGGGACATACAATAAGTTGAAGATGAAGAAGTTTGGACCTTGTAAGATCATCAGGAAGTTTGATTCTAGAAATGCATATGAAGTGAACTACTAGAGGAATTTGGCATATCACCTATATTCAACATTGCAGACCTATACCAGTATCATGAAGGAGAGTTGCTAGAGGACAAAGAAGTTGGTTTTCTAGACTAGATAGCACATCATATGAAAGAAATTGAGGACATTTTAGACAACAAAGTTGGATGTAGTACCAGAGGAAGGCAGTACAAGGAGTATATAGTTAGATGGAAAGGAAGACTAGAGGAAAAATCATCATGGATTTCTCAAACTTAGGTGGACCACATTGGTTTTCCTCTAGCCCTAGAAAAGTGAGAGGCTCACTTTTCTTCAACCTTGGGTGTCTGATGCAGGAGCATCCCAGGTTTCAAGCAATCTTGCATCAGCCAAAAATATTTGCATTCATGTTTTCTTGCATTTCAGTAGTTTATTGTCAGGATCTAGTCTCAGTATTTTATATCACATTGTAACATCAGAGCTTGCAGAACAAGATATATGATATTCATTACAACATCTACATCATATCCAGAATTCAAGTGTTTTGGAGATTCTAGTACAAATATATCACTAACATAATATCAGCTATAATTGGACAGAGAGCATTCATAGACCAGTCTTGGATTTTCAAGTGTGTGGACCTATCTCATGAATTTGGGAGCTCAGGAAACCATTTCATAAGGATCTACATTCATCAAGGAACCTTTGTTTCGATCCGCATCATGTTTTTCCAAGGACCAAAGGAGAATCATATGTTTTAGCCAACCTTCACATGTTTCATCAAATTTGGAGTTTGAGACCTCTTGAGGCCAAAAGCGAACCTTTTTCGAAGCTGGGAATTGATATATATAAGCATTGTGTAGTTGCATTAGAGTAGTAGTAGAAGTGATCATAGAGTGATAGAGAAGTAGGAAGATATAGGAGATAAGGGCTTCAACCCGCATTGTATTTATGGGCTTAGTGCCATATCATTATGTAATTTGTAAGTTGGAAGGCAAGGCATGTTGCCAGTGAATAATTGATCATTATCTATATATCCATGAGGTATTTTTAATCCAATTCTTTGAGTTTCTATTGTGTTTACTCTTGCTACAAGGTTGGACAGTCCTATTCCTAGATCCCCCATCCTTGATTGCACCATCATTCATTTCCCATGGGCCTTGGGGATTTTTTTTTTGGAAAATAGGAGCTAGGTTTGGTTAAAGCTCAGGAAGCCTGAAAATCATCATCATATAGATCATCTTCTCTTCGACTCTATTTATGCAATGGTTCATCATCTTCAAAATTAGAGTATGCATGTCTCCTTCATGATTTTGTTGAAACTGGAGAATTTGTCTAGCCATCATCAAAGTCTTCTAAACCTGTAGCTGCAAGAAGATCTTGGGCATTTTATACATCATCTTGTGCCTTATCACTCATATAATTTTCCTTATTTTCCATGGCAACATCAGGTTCCTCCATATAAGAATCATAAGCCTCGTGGTCCTTATCCTTCTTTTTCTTCTTTTTCTTCTTTTGTTTCTTCTTAGACTAACCAGCCTCATCATCGTCATCATCCCTATCC
This sequence comes from Sequoia sempervirens, assembly GCA_007258455.2. NCBI lineage: Eukaryota > Viridiplantae > Streptophyta > Pinopsida > Cupressales > Cupressaceae > Sequoia > Sequoia sempervirens. Next base: position 19,562 of record VDFB02123816.1, on the reverse strand, counting down.
TTATGCTTACTCTTACATAATTACTTCACACGTTCAAATTGCTCCTCTTGTTGCATCACCCACGAAAGTTCTTCCTCTTGCTTTCTCCTTTCCATCTGAATCCTTCATTCTTCATCAGCTTTTCATTTTGCTTCATTAGCCAAGACGAGTTGGCATGCTACTTTAATTGTTTCTTTTTCTTTAAGCCAGTCATCTATTTTTAGTTCCATGTTTCCAAGCATACATAAATAATTTGATGAGGTTTTATCCACCTTAAGTGCATCCCCAATCAATTCTAGGCTTAGTTGGATCTTATTCCGAGCCTAAGCCATGGCTGCAAGATGTAGATATGCATCCATAGAATTAAGAAACTTGAACAATTTTGACATGTATAAAAGATTCGCTTTTTCAGTATTGTGTAGCTATTCAAACAACCTAGGAAGATTAAAGAGTGTTGTGAATTTATCCCATGGAAACTCAAGTGAAACGCCACCTTCTTCTAGTCAATGGAAGAATGCCATATCCTTAAAGCACACAACAAAAAATTGCATAATTGGCACTAGGGCTTTTATTTATGAATTTAGCCAAAATGCCATTTCCTAATGCCTCCATAAAAGTTTGTTGAGCCAACTCTAGTTCATCACACTCAAAATGAAGAACCCCAATGTTGTTTAACAATTCAATGGGTACTTCTTTGCTCTTCTTCAGAAGAGACATTGTTGTCTTAAGAGAATCTAAGGTTGCACTGGGGTTTGTCGATATTAATAACTCACCCATCTTGATAAATGCATGGGCATCACGTATGCGGGTTTCCTTTCATAAAATTTCCAAAGCCTTCTCTACCTACCCTTGTTGAGCATATATATGGCCTACAACTTTTAATCTCTCACACTTCTTAGGGTGAACCTACAAAACCTTTCCAAAATTTGAGAGAGAACTCTTAAGATCTCCTAGCTTCAACTGAACCTATCCACAAAATATTATGGCCTCTGGCTTTCCTTGACTGGTGCCATGTAGTAGCAACGAATAGTTTCATAATCACCTTTACTATGATAAGATCATGCAAGATTATAATATGAATGGGATTTTGTGAGAGGGTGGTCAGTTGAAACAAGAGCTATCTTAGTCAACTCTTCCACAAGAAAATGCTGCCCTGTGAAGAAAAAATGGTTTTCTAAATGATTCAATGCCATTATAGAGTAGGGGTATAATTCAAAGGCTCTACGCATCTTTTCCATTCCTTCATGAACACTACCTTTTTCACTAACTATGAGTATCCTACAATTAAAAAAAGCACAAAACTAACCACAAATATTTTTCCCCATTTCAAATAGCAAAATTTCCAAAAAAATGCGTTTAAAACCTGCAAAAAAATGTACATAAAATTACACTGATTTTTGTGCAAAAAAAAGCCATGAGACCTTGTTTCTTACTATTATGCTTTGATTTTTTTTTCTCATAATCCATAGCTTGTTTGAAATCACCCATTTTAGGATTTTAGCCATAGCAGCAAGGCAGTGAACTGTTTGATAAAATGCTTTGGTAGACATGTAAGAAAAATGTGGTAGCATAGACAAGGCAATGAACTTTGGAAAAAAATGCCTCAAAGAAATGTGGTCTCATGGTGATGGAATTCCATGAAAAGCAAATTGTTATGGATTTTCATGGCATTCCATCACCATGAGACCACATTTCTTTGAGGCATTTTTTCAACCAGTTCACTACCTTGTCTATGCTATTGCTTACTATTATGCTTTGATATATTTTTTCTAAGCATCCATAGCTTGTTTGAAAGCACTTGTTTTAGGATTTTAGCCATAGAAACAAGGCAATGAACTATTTGATAAAATTCTTTAGTAGACAATATGTATGAAAAATGTGGTAGCATAGACAAGGTAGTGAATTGTTTGAAAAAATGCCTCAAAGAAATGTGGTCTCATGGAATGCCATGACAAGAAAATGAAATTGGCAGTTGCTCCTAGTTATTAGTTATGCAATGTGAAGTAACTACATATCTTCTTAGATTGAATTTGTAAAAACTATATTGTAATTGAAATTTTGTGATCTATCAGCATCTAGTTATTAGTTATACAATGCGAAGTAATGCTTTGAGTTTGAAAGATGTGCAATGCAATGTAATCAACAATGCAGATGATTATGAACAAATTATTGATACCAATTCATAATATACCCCTATATTCCATCCTAAAATACATAAAAAAATCCAATCATACATAGTATTATCAACAAATAATTGAGACCAAAATTTGAGCATGAAATTAAATCTTCTTGTCCATTGATTGCTTCAAATAGATATTACAATATAACATAAGTCTCCTCATATATGTTTCTATAAATTCCTATGATGATGATATCAAAATTCGTTCTTGGTTTCTCTTTTATAAGAGAAGCAATAAGATTTAGACCATTACAAAATATGGCATCTTTTCAAAATTCATGCCTCTTTGTATAAACTAAACTAAACATTAGTTTTTCTTAAAACATAAAATAGAGATAGTCTAATGAAGTCCGCAACACTCATGACACCATTGTCCGTTAATCTCCATAAGGCACTCGTGATCATTGAAGATTTGTTCAAGGTCCTTTTTCCATATTAGTGTATCTGAATGTGTGGTTCTTCCACTGTGACAGCCCCAAGGCCTACTATTCGGGGGGGGGGGACCCATATACCTCTCCTCCCACTCGTACAATGTATAATCATGTGGCCATTCGTATTCTTAAATTTTCAATATATTTTCAAGGTGAATCTTCCATCGACTGTCTAGTAACGCCCTTCCATCCATGATAAACTTAGAATATCTAGCATCCAATGCTATTACTCCATCCATGATTAAGTCGAATCTATCAAGACTCAACTCACCATCCTTTTGTATGCGAGTGATGCACTGCGGAACAATATGGCCAAATTCACTCTTCTATTCATTGAGGTCCTTTAAGTGGTCAGCATATTTCAATAGTTTTGGCACAAACCATTGATTTAGAGTATGAAATGAATCTATTCTTGTTTTGATCTTTTGGTCCTCTCCTTGCATATATTGGAATTCATCTATAACTGTTTTGGCCATCTTCTCTATAGGTTTTAATGTTGTAGGAGCCTCAGTATTCTCCATAAGATTCTCGCATAAGGTTACCTGATGGTGTTTTCTTCACAGCAACAACTCGTGCAGTAATGCAACATTCTACTCTCTTGAAAGGTTATTTCCAACAATAAATCACTAAAATCACCCCAAGGTCTCTCGGGTGTTAGGTCATAACAATGCATAAAACAACTCGTATAAATGTGAAATTGCTGGTAATCACAATCGACCTTACTACAAGCAAACTGAACCCTCTCAATTTATCGATCCGACAATATGATGATCTTGAATCCTAAATCTAACTGAATAATAAAGAAATTACAAAAGATAGGGATGCAAGGAAGTAACAAAATCTAAACTATTGCAGGGACAAGCAATGCAAATGACAAATATCTGGAATGGACCTATCTCAAATAACCAATTCCTGTTCGACCCACAAGGCAATCTTACAAGAACAGTGCAATCTTCTGAGGAATACAGATTTTCAAATCATAGACTTACATCTACAACCGAACTTAAGCACATTTGAATATACGGTCCAGGTTGACTTCACCAGCCTACTACAATCAGATAGTTACTGGGAGTATAGACCAGAGATAGCTACAAACATTCCAAATATAAAATCACATACACTATTTATCCAACCAAACTAATTTATTTCTGAATATTAAACCCTAGATCTTCAAGCAATGTAAAAGATAGAACAAAAGAACCATGCAAGATGAGATAACACAAAGGATTTCACCAGGAAAACCACAATGCCTTCAATTGTATTAATCACCAAATGCTGCAACAATTCAACTGTTCTGAATATGGTATTTGCTTCAAGAAATTCTAAAAAAACTCTAACTATTGCTCCTGCTAATCTCTATTCTTGCTAATGTCTATAACCAATGTCTTCTAACCCTTACAATGAGGCAAGAATGCCTATTTATCAAATTCCCCCCAAAAACATGTCGGCCCAGCCAAACATTTTTACAAAGATAATCAAAACCGCCAAAACAGGTCGGCCAAGGAAACAAACTAAGGCACACATTTAATGCCATCATCCAAGTCGGCCAAGGCACAGTCCCCAAGGAAGTCCGGTCCAATGCATGCCCTATAATAATAGGGAAGCACAAATCTCGAAAAGAGCATTAACTGCTACCTCCCTTATCTTTTCTCTTCGCTGGTGACCCTTGGACCTTCGAGAATATCCCCTCCAGCTCAGCAATAGGTGGCAACGGCAAAACCCTGAGTCTGCATTTAATTGAATCAATTCCCTCATTGGACCGTTCAACAGTTTTCTTCCAGTCCTTCATGCTGGTTATGTACCTGTCTATTATTGCCAAGTATGTAGCTGCATCATCAAGCAAATGGGAGGTGACAGCTCCATCAGATTCCGGGGCATAAACCTCATGCCACCATTCCTTCAATTGATCTAAGCTCAGATATTTGGGAGCTATTTTCTTCCTCCCTGTCATCACCTCAAAGAAAGCTATGCAACCATCATAAATTGCAGTGAGGTCAGCCTCAATTGATTTTCTCCGTTTTTGTATCTTCTTCAGGCCTCCCTGCCTGATCTGCAATGCCTCGAACCATTCCCATGGTTCATCCAATCTGGCAGAGGGAAGGATTCCATCCTTGCCCAACTGTTCTTTGCCATGCCCTAGAATAATCCTTGACTTCTGCAGCAGGAGGTCAATATCATTTTTATCTTGAGAGAGGATACTCTCTAACAGTTCCTTTCCTCGGACTGCATCCTTGCCCACAGACAGGATCTCTTTGATAGCTTCATCCCCCTGTGTCTGGACACTCATCAACCAATCGGTAACAGCCTGTGCAGAAGCCTTCATCTTTTCAATTCCGGAGATTGTCTCCTTTGGTAGAAATCCCTGAGTAGTAGAGGAGGACGGATGGAGAGATTGTAGAGGCTTCATGACCTCTTCCAGACATTTCCTCAACCTTTCATTCTCTCTTTTCAGTTCTCGTTTTGACTGGGTCTCCTTCTTCAGTCTGTCCACAATCACAGCACTTGACCCTTCGAATTCCTCAATATCCTGCTCTAAGGAGGCCGGCCCAAGGTTAATGGTTTGGACGTTGTAATCCTGGCCTGTCACCTCATCTCTCATTTTGTCTGCAGCAGGGGTGGCAATGTGAACCACTCGGTTATGCACTTCATCTCTTTCTACCCGAGAAATCACCTTTGCAGCCTTCTTCTTCTTCCCTTTACCAATCTGAGATAACATCTCATCCCAGTCAAGAGGAGTGTCCTCTACTATCACCTGCTTCTTCTTTGTGATCTCTTTCTCCAGCCAATCTGGGGCTATGGGGCCTGTCCGAATTCCCTCTGTTCTGGTTTCTCCCGGATCTTCTGTGGCTTTCTCCTCTTCTGCTACCGTCACTTCGACTTCCTCCTCAGTGGTTGCCTTGTCATCTTCTTTCTCCGGAGGTTGTTCACCTTGGTCGGTTTCCTCAAATCCCAACTCAGGAAGTACCGGCGATGGAGTTCTAGCAGGGATGCTTTCCTCTGGCTCAAGCGATCCGCGGCCTTTGTCACTCTCAGGGGAGTCCTCATACTGTACCAAGGGAGAAGTGTGCCTCTCCTCTGTTTCCACCTCGGGCTCGGTAGCCTCACTGAACAATGTTCCCTCTTTGAACGGTTCTGCCTCTCCGTTGATTTCCTGCTCATCTGGATTCTCCGGTTCTAGTATGCTCTGTTGAGGAGAAACAGGCTTGTCCTGTTTTTCAGCTAGCAATATTGGAGAAGAGTCTTTTGACTGAGCAGCATCCTTTGGGGAAGGAGTTCTAGATCTTCTGGTGTATACTCTGGTCTTTTCACCCCCGGAGCTTTCCACATCCACAACTGGAGGTTCATCCTCCGAAGTAGTTTGGCCTTTCTTCTTGGCAACCCTTGCAGTTCTGGCCTTCTTGGGCGGTGGAGGAACATCCTCCTCTTCAACTTTCTCTGCCTCCTCGTCCGAGGACTTGCTGATAGTCAGGGTCTTCCACCTGCGTTTACCAATTGGCTTCCTTTTTGCTGCAGGTTGAGTCCCCTTAGGACCTCTGACCTTGATCTTGAAAGGGGAGGTTTTAGCTGCTTTCCCTTTGGGGTCCTCTTCCTCGGATTCTTCAGAAGTGGACATGGGGTTGAGATTCCCCATCAAATCAAAGGTACAAGGTACCTTGGCACTCTCTAACACCCAGACCTCATGCTTGATCCAAGCAAAGGTAAATTTTAGCACTGGAGCCATTAAGTCCTCCAACTCAGTCACCTGAGGCTCATTCCAATCAATATCCGCCACTGACCTGTCCTTAATGGGCTCATAAACATGGTCCTGGACCAGTTTTCCATCATCATCCAGCTGATCCGGAATCAGCTTCACATTATACTGCCTAATGGCCTCTACAGGCAGCCGAGAATACCTTTTCTTCCTCGCATCAAGGTCATCCCTGATGTTGACCCAGTAATCTTCCAGGTCCTCCTTATGCCTAAATTCCCGGGTAGCCCTCTTCTGTGCCTCTCCGGTTATGTCAAAGTTCATTCTCTTTGAATGGAAAGAGAATCCATATGCCGCCAACTCCTCACCTACAGTGTGAGCTGATTGAATGGAAGGGCACATCTCACCCACGCCAATCCCAAGAGGGAAGTCACCTCCAAAGCCAGTCTTATGCTTCTCCCTCTTCACCACTGCATCAAACTCACAAATTTGTCTTACGACCTCCAGTAGCACTAAGTGGTCAGTGGGATACCTGGGCAATCTGTAGGGAGCAACGGGGCATCCATCAATCCGGAGATAAGTGAAAGTGGGGAACTGGATGAACCAGGCCCTGTAATTCTTAATCAACCCTTTGGCCCCATCGGACAATCTGATGTGCTCCGCATTCTGAAGGGTCTGGGTAATGTGCATAGTGAAGGCATCATTGGCCCTCCTATAATCTCTGTGTCCGAGGTGCAATTCCGGGTAGACTTCATAGATAATATCCTGCCCAATGGTTCCCGCCGGAGTCAGTCCCTTGTAGGGGTAGGAGATGGCCAGTACATATATGACATAGGAGGACATGGTGAATTTCTTTCCCTCCAAAACATTCCTTAATTGTTTATCTATTTCTGCACTGATAAGTCCTGCCCAGTGGTAATTCGTTCCTTGGCCCATCTTGGTGATCACATGGACCATCCAACCTTCCAATACTCCGACAGTTTTAAGCCCGGCCACCCTGCTCAACAGTGTAATAGCATCATAGATATCCGGCCTGAACTTCACCCTGTGCAACTGCTTGGGCAATTTGGAGTGGTGAGACTTGGGCTTCTCAAGCCATGAGTTGATAAGCTGTTGAGCCTTAAGTGGCTCATTCTCATAGTATGTACGAGCAGTGTCAATGTTTAAGGCACAGACCGAGGGGAGATCCGGCATGCTGAAGGCTCGGGCAATGGAGGCTGGACTGAATTTTGCCAAGACTCGTCCCTCGGTGCTAACCACCCGTTGTGTATCAAAATCATATTGTCTAGCACATTCCAAGATTAACTCGTAACACTGGACCGCCGGAGGGAAACCTGCCACATGCACCAATCCGGAATTCATCATCCCTTGCCTCGAAATGCCATTTGGTATTTCTCGGTTTGTTCTGCAGCTGAACTCTTCATGTCATGCATGCTCCCCACATTGGTGTAGGACACATCAGCCCTGCAGAGGGATATCCTACTTTGGAACTTACGACTCTTCATATGCGTTCAATCTCTGTCTCGAGGAAATTAGAAGATGCCCACATACCACCTTTGGACCTCCCAGCAGTAGCCTTGCTTGATTCGGCCTGTACATTCAAGAATCATTGTTAGAATTCAATCATTAAGCTCATATCAATCCAAAGGGTTAGCACACATCCTTGCTCATCCATAAAGATCATTAAGCTAATTACCCAATCTTTGAGATCCCGGAGCTCAGAGCAATCGGAAGATCCCTTCGTAGGAAAATAAGGTGGTGAATTCGAGGAAATCAGAGCCAGGCCAGTTCTGCTACCAAAACACTTGTTAGCCGTGAATCATTATGCACTCCAAAATCAAAGGCGATTGTTACGTCACTCATTGACAACAGAAATAAGCACAAGCGATCATTTCCACCAATCCTATCATCAAATATACGAAAGAACCGCGATCGGGGCAATCGGTAATCCGGATGGAGCAGTTTTCCTTGAGACGATAAAATGCTCTGAAATTAACTCAGTCCGCGGAATAAGCCCAAACCGGGAAAATCCGGGAGCGAGGAAATTCCGCGACGGCCTCGGAAACCCAAAAAATGGCAAAACGTGCACCAAAACTTGAACAACCCCGGGATATCCACTACCTAAGCTCGAAGGATCCTAAAACCGACGATGATCAACAACCTCAAGTACGCAAAGGATCCAACTCCCAAAAGCTCCTAAAAGAAGGAATCCCCGTGCCAAAAGATGATGCCCTAGAGCAAACGATCGAATTTCTGCCATTAAAACCAGAGCAAGCTTTTAGGGATAAAAATATCGGTTCAGGATTTACCTAAAAGCCCTCTATTCCTCATAGGACGGGAAGCCAACATAACACGGGAGAAAAGTCGCTCAAGCATAAGATGAAATCATTGTTCTATCCGAGACACCAAGGAAACCCTAATCTCGCACGATAACACACTTCGCGCCCAAAACAAACAAGCAGCCCGATCCAGAACGCCGTCCAAAGGATAATTATGCAGTCGAGCGGACAAATGGAGCTCATAGGGCACGGGGGATGGGTTCGACAAATAAAACGGGTCCAACCCCGACTCAATTAACACGGAACCAAAACCAAATCAAGGGCCGACCCCAAATTTAACAATACCCAATCACAAGAAAACCCCAAATCATTACGCAAGCAAACGGAAGGGCAATAGATACATACCATGGATCAAAGCAAGCAAAAATCCGAGCTCAGAAAGTCAACCACGCGACAAACACGTCCAAGCAACGCGATACTGGCAGCAACACTCAAGCGATTCACGCGCAAACAAACCAAGATCAAACCTCAAAGCTTAATTGAAAGTTCGAATGTGAGCAGAAAACGAAGGCTCATGAAGTTTAAGATGAATAGAAAATGCCCTAAATTACGACCTTATATGGTAGGCAAAGATTTGCCTCTGTGAAAGAGCGTTTACGACAAGAGATCCGAAACCAGAGCCCCAAAGCGGAATTTGGAAAATCCCGAGTCTTGGCGGAAACCACAGGGCTTGGCGAAATGCAAACCGGGAAATAAATGAGGGCCAGGATTTTTAGCGAATCTGAGAAAATCCGATAGGACCGGAAAATCCCGAAGTCGGGCAAAAACCCGGAATCGGAGAATCCTGCCAGAAGCGGACAATGAACCAGGGCCGGAAAAATCTGCCAGAGGCAGAAAATCCCGGATCCAGGTGAAAACCCGGACTTGGCCAAAAACTCAATTTCACTCAATTCCAACCTCAAGGCAAGAGCAAAGCCAGCAAGACCAACATGTCAAGACCGTGATAAATCCAATAAAATCCAAAGTTCAAAGACATCCAAAAGAGGGTCCACTCAAATTAGGCGTGTGTCATGCCTGTGATTTTCAATGTGTGGTGTATGGGATGCAAGTTATTAAAAAGGGGATCCAGTATGGGTAGATGTGTTTTCATATGATCAATTTCCTATTTCAGTGAGCTTTAGCAATCATACACACTTTCCAAATTATCCACAATTAGCTTTATCCTATGCTCGAGGGCCTTCTCTAAAACATTGCAGATTTTCTTATTCACTCCTTCGTTACCCTCATTGTTGGATTTCTTTAAATCTTCAATATCCTGTCTAAGAATGATCACTTGTTCAATAGAAGCACTGTCTATATGAACTGGTGAAGTGGGAGGACATTGGTATAACATTATTTCCTTGTTCTATGAGGGGCTTGCTCCTTTCAATTGTTCCTTCAACTTCACATTTTCCATGAACAATTTATTGAATTCATCATTTAAAAACTTTTTTTCCTTTTCGTACTCTCCCAATCTAGCTTCCATCTCCTTAACTGTAGCTCAGGTGAACATAGTTGAATGCATTTTCATGGTTGAAACTTCTAGAGGAGATGTATCCTTCAATGTTTTCACCATAGTTGCCCCTTTCATTTCTTGCACTAGATCTAGTAACCTTGGTTTTTATGTGCTCTTTTGTTTGGCCCAGAATGCCAAGGTTTCAATCTTAGGGTTATACCTTGTGCCACTTACCCCTTCATCTAAGTCAAACTCAACAATCAACATTGGGTCCTCCTGTGTTCTCACTTGATCAAGTAAAAACATTTTCTTTAATTCCATACTAGGGAAAATAAGTATATTACTTTTCAAAACCATCTCTTTAGCTTCTTGTGGGCTGACATCAATATTATCAATGCTTAATTCATTAAAATTTTGGGATACTATCTAGTCATGTTGGGATTCCTCAACTCCCATATTATTTATTTTAACTCTCACTTCAAACTCTCTCATTTTCATCTTAATCCAAGTATTTAAATTCAAGGGTTTTGATAAATTCATCATCTTCCAAGAACTTGTGAGTTGCATCTACCCTGCCATCCTCATGCATTTCTCTTTCTCCTTGTACCTCAATATTAGCTCTAGCTTCAGGCCTGTGGGCTTCAGTTTCAAGCATAGGTTGGTCCACTTCAACATCATCCTTGAAATGTCTTAACATATTAACTTCTTCTATATCTCCAACCTCCTCACTTATTTCATAGGAAACAAGTGGCTCTATCTCTTGTGTCTTTTGCTTTTTAGAAGGTGGTTGTTCAGGAGGTGGCCCTGGAGAAGCATGACATATTGAAATAGTATCCAGAGTTGGATCTGTAATTACAATACCACTTGACCTTTTGGGACACAATCTGGCAAGTCTTTACATATTTTCTACAGTCTTATATAATTCATGAAACCTATCAATTATCATATCAATCCTCTTGATATGATCTACTTCCTCTACGAAATAACCCAAGAAATCACTATGCTTCATCTTTCTTTCTTACAAAATTCATGTGACCCTTAGGGTCAAAAGCTCTTTCCTTTCTAGAATGTAAAGAGTACCTTGATTCTAGATAATTTTGGAACTCTTCAAGTGTATCAGATCCCACTGATAGTTCCCAACATGTCAAATTGGGTAGAAATGTACCCTTCCTTTGTTTACTCATGACATCCTTTTCCATCCATAGAATCTACCACATGAACTCTAAAAAGGATAATCAAAGGGGGACAAAGTTTGGCAGTATATGTGGGGCATGTGGACATCCATAAATCCTGATTATTGTGGTATCTGGTAGAAAAAACCAATCACCGAAGTTATGAGTATGGCATTGCTCAGGTTTCAAAGCTAAAGGTCTTAACAATTGTAGCACAAGTGTGTGTAGTCTTGGTGGTTGGCGGCCAAGAACTCTCATAATTTTGTACATAAAGTCATCATGGATTAACACATAATTTGAATTCTTACATCTGCTATCCCATATATAACACCATAGTTGCACTGGTAGAAAATTTGTATGCTTGTAAATTTGACCCAAACACATCCTTTTGGTCCATCTATCTTTATTCTGGTATAATATTAGGTGGCATAGCAAAGAATATTTCTTGAATGTTACAAGGGCTCTATTTTCCGTAAATTGTGAAAATGCTTCATGCAATGCTTTCTCAAGATATGAGGCAAAATCATATTCAATGTTCATCTCAAGGTTTTGGATCCTCATAGCCATAATCATTAAACTAACTGGCATTCACTCTTGTGCATCTATCCCAAATACTTGACATAGAGAAAAGTAGGTTTTCTTGAAATAGAATTGGAAATCAGAGACTTCAAATGGTTCAGTAACAGAAGGGGATATAGGAATCACCCTGTTGTTCACACCCCTTTTCATGTAAATGGGGACTTCATCACTTCTATGGGTTTTCCTCAATCTAGTATATTCTTCTTTACTTCTTTGCAAATCAATTTTAGTTAGGGCTTGTTTGTTTAGGTCAAAAAATTCAATGATGGCCGCTTTAGTCAAGACAACTAATGGTGAACCATTTGGAAATCTCACAAACCTAGTAGCAGAATGATAACTCTGAGCCAATACTCTAATGAACTCTACATTTATAAAAATATTTGGGACAATTAACTTGGCCAAATCTAATGCCCATGGATTTGACACTGGAATCTTGCCCTCCCTTTTGTCATAAAAGTACAAAATAGTTCCCACCTAGAGATAGGGCTAAGGGAATCTCTACAACCATGAGGGTCATCATTAAAAAAATTCTTAAATTATCTCTCAACTAATTTAGGGAGTATATCCATGATAGAATGGTGTAAGGACCTCTTTTTAACCTTAGATTCTTCCTTTTTAGTTTTGGGTTCTTTGTTCTTGGGTGGCATGATATCATTTTTAGTTTTAGGTTCTTTCTTCTTGGGTGACATGATGTTTAACTATCTTACTTCTTCTAGTGTATCTAAAATGTAGAATTCCAAACAATCTTTAACTTGCAAAACTTAATTCACAGTTTAGGTATCTTGCTTCTCCTATACTTCTAAAATGCAGAATTCCAAACAATCTTGTACTCATAAAACTTAATTCACAAGAGTTCTGTGCACTTACCTAGGTTATGATGGTTGCAAAGCTTAACCTCCTTGAACTCTCAGCTCCTCGCACGATAATTTTTGTAAATGAGTGCAAAGAGAATGTCAAATTCTTGGTTTAATGGCTTTTGAGCTTAGTCATGTCAACATTAATATCAACCTTACTCCAAATATTTTGATCGTAGTTCGATTTTGAACATGCACCATTGATTTTACAAGATCAAACAATTGATGTGATTCATGCATTTAATATCAATTTATCACCACCACTTTCTATAACTACCATGGGATAGAGGGGTATAAACCACTATACTACATGCTTCTTTGCATTTCACCACAGGTTAGCGGGATCCTTACTTCTATACCTCAAGCTTGACTTGTTTAACTTGTGGTATTGTGGTTTACATTAATGATTACTGCCATACCGTATGCTTCATCACATTCTTCCATGGTATAGTAGTTCATACCACCCTACCACATACCTTTATGATCTTCCTTGCAGGATGGCAGATTATTCCTCGCTATACCACACCCTTCATTTTTCCTTCTCATGGTATGGTGGTTTATCATGTATTTAAATTCTCTCATACTGCCCAACCATGTCCTCATCATAATAATTCCATGGTATGGTAGTAAACATCTTCATGTTGTTTCTTACACACCACTAGCCCACCAAGGGTTCAAATTACTTCTGTAGTATGGTGGTAAACATCTTCATGTTGTCTGTTACACACCGCCAACTTGCCAAGGGTTCAGATTACTATTGTGGGATCATGGTAAGAGACTATTGAGGGATTTGGAATGTTTTTAGATGGACATGTTTTTGCTTAAGTATATATATGATGAATTTTTGGCTTTGTATAGGTCTTTCAGTGTTAGTCAGACCTAAAAAATTAATATGTTCAGTAAAAAATAAAAAGGAATATAAGGGTCAAGACTCGGGTCACTGAGCTCAAGGTTAATTGTGATGATGGAACTAGGAATTTTATTAAGGTTCTAACACACCTCATGATGAACTAGACTATATTTTTCCTTCATCCTGCTTGTGTTATGTTTTTATGAGTTCTTCTCTTGTGAATATATCCCTAAGGAAAATTTTTCTGATATGTGTAATTGTAAACATCTTCTTGGTTTTTGACTACAAATTATTTTTAATTTGTAAACTGAATTTGATTTTAAGTTTCCATTTGCAATTATCAGTGTATTGGAAAGTCAACAGTTATCAACTTATGAACTCAATAAAGTTTTATTCATTCAAGTTGTTGATTTATACATTATTGTTTATTTGGACTTTAGGAAATGAAGACAAGGACTGTAAGGAAAAAATTAGATGATAGGGATCATAATGTTCAAATTCTAGAGACAAAATATGAGCATGCACGTACTAAAAAAGTGGCCAAGAATAATGAATATTGTTTGAGTCTTGGTTTGAAAAGGAAAATTGTAAATCCATTAAGTAGTATATTATTTGTTTAATAGTGTTTAATCAAATTTTATAGGCAAGAGATTTATGTATATAAGAAATAATATGATTTTTTTTTGTTTTATAGGCAACAAAAAGAGTGCAAAGAAAATTATGTGGAGAAAAAATAAAAGGAAAAAAAGATATAGTGCCGCCATCTCGTAGAAGACAACACTTTTGTGATTCAACAAATGTAGTTGGTGAAATTGATAGTTGTGATGATGTGCAACCGGGTATAGCACATGGTGATGTGTAGCCTAATATAGCACATGGTGATGTGCAACTTGATATAGTACATGGTGATGTGCAACGCTATGATGATCTCTTAGGACTAAGTCTAAGAGAGATTATTGAAAAACATCAGAGAAAAGGAACAATAGGTCTGTAGATGTTTCTTTCAAAATTAAAGGATGCATTTAATAATGTGGAATCCATGGAGATCAGTACTAATCTACCTACTCGTGCCACACCTGATGTGGCCAAGGAGCATGAAGTTTCAGTTAATTAAAGTCATGAAGAGAGACTGCTTGCATATGCTTTGCCTCAAAGTGCACCTATTGCATCTAGAACTTTTAATGGAACTAGTGGATCAACCAGGAATACTGGTAGTGGTAATTTAATAGAAGATGTGGATTCTTTTGTCAAAAGACAAAGATTGAGTCAAATTTTTTATAGATCTACTAAGAGGAATGCAAAAGAAAGAAAATTAGAAGGCAAAAATCCATTCTTGCTTGAGGTATTGAGAGATGGTGAGCCCATTGGGAAAAATGCTGCAAAATGGGCCACCGAGTTGGGTGTAAGATGTAGGGACCATTTGGATATTTGCAAATCAAATTTTGCAGAGCAAGATCCATGAGCTGTGGAAAATGTTATACAAAAAATTACAAGCAAAGGATGAGAGTTTCGATTAACAATTATAGATACATGTGTAGAAAACTAATCATGTTGGGAAAAGAGAGGTTTGACTCTAGTCTATCTCCAAAACAATGGGAGGAATTGAGAGAAAGTATGCATTTCAAAGAATATTTGGTAAAGAGTAACAAAGGTAAGAGAGCAAGAGATAATGTGAGGGCTAGATATACATTTGGCCGAGGCAGGTTGCATGCCAAAATGGAAAAAATTGCAGTAAGTGTATGGAATTTTGGTTCAATTTACATTGTGTTATTTATTTTTATTTTTTATTGAATTGACTATAGGTTGAAATTGACATTGTATTTTAGGTGGAAAATAGTAATAGAGAAGCAAGTGCAAAAGATATTGTTAATTATATGGCAACACTAGATGCTAGTAAATCTAAGAGTAGGATGAAGTTGAAATCTAGTTCGTCAACAAAGATTTCACAACCATCCATTCAATGCCCAGTAGGAGCCTCTATAGATCATGTCAAATCATATGAACAAGGGCACCGAAAGGTAATGAGTTGCATATTAGGTCTCAGTCACCAAGTTTCATAGTTGATTGAAACCGTTAACCCTATGGTTTCTACATGGAATGAACATAAATTCATGGATTCAAATGAGGTAAGAGGCTCTATTGATCACATTTCTTCTTGTTTGGAAGTTCTATATACAAATGCCTCTTAATATGGAGATTATTGAAATCATAGCATAGGAAAATCCAACCCAGTTTCTTTATTGTTGGAGTGATCCAAAAAATGTTCTTTTGGACAAATTTATAGCTTGCATTCTTTATTTGACTATTGAATACTTTGTATATTTTTTTGCACAATGGTTAAACCACATGCAAAGCAATTTTTTCAAAGCAATAGGAAAATCACTTATATGAAGTGTCAACAAAGATGTCGATGATAGTGATGAAGTGGACAAGAATGTACCTTATAATTAGTCTTAGTTGTCTGAAGTTGGGGAGTGAATAATATAATAATAGTTGTCAGGTTATGCATCCCAATGTTTTGTCGACTCTTTGCCTTAAAATGTTCTTTTTGGATTTTTTTTATAGATTTCACATTCTTTGCTTGACTTATATTAATTTTTGCATGATGATTAAACCACATGATGTAGAGCAATTATATGAAAGAAGGAAAAAAAGAAAAAAGGCCCTATCAATAGAACTCTCTACAAAGTTGTACAACTTAATGTCTACAATGACGTTGATAGTGGTTATGATGATGAAATCGACGAGCATGCACATGATATTCATAGTGGTGTTGTGTTGTACTCAAGGTGAGTGCTATGAAACCACATGAGAGTAAGTACTATTCAAGTAAGTAATGGTTATTTTATTATGTAAATAAGGGTAATAATTACCTATTTGATAGAAGCTGGACATTAGAATAGTAGTGAAGTGTAATTAGCTAGTATAAATAGATTATAGAATTAAGGGAGAACATATAACTTACATATGGAAGCTTAAAGCTTAGTTGTAATAGAGTGTTTTATAAAAGCACATACAAAAACTAATTTGTTCGAAGAAATAAGACATTGCATACAACTGTCAAATACAATATAATGTGTGTATTATATCTCAATATAATGTGTATTTTTCTTGTTTTTGCAAACATTTATTGATAAACTCCAAGAAGGGGATACAGTTGAGGTGTTCAATTTGTGTAATGGTGTTGCTATGGGAATTGGGAAGATTCACTCACTATCTATTGTACATGGAGTCAAATTGAAAGGAACAAGAGATGCAAATGTATGTATTTCACATGTATCAAATAACATACCCCTTCCTCATTCAGACAAAATAGATGGAGCTATTCGTCTAAAAGAGAAAGTAGGGACCTTCGTACGGTGGCCACTAAAATATTTGAAAAAAATCACAGAGAGTTAGCTATAAGTGCAAAATAGAAAAAGAAGGGTTAGCAGCAGTAGAGTGTGGAGAGTGAAGTTGCAAACAGAGAATGTACTGAGCTTGAATAAGTTGAACCCAAACATAAACCATAAAATATGATTTGGGTGTACATTCTATGAGTAGAACAAAGAATGTTCTATCTTATTGCACTTGTAATGTAAAACCCCTTGATTATGTTTTTCTCTTTTTTTTCAGGTTCTGCTCATTCAAACTGGTACATTATAGAAGAGGGGATATGTTGTTGTGTAAGTAGTAGACACAAAAAATATGGGTGTAGAAAAAGAAGTAAATACAAAGCAGATAAAGAGGTGTAGAGAAGAGGAAAAATTGCAAAGAGTGCAACATACATGTATGTGCAGTTGCAAATAAGTTGCAACATAGAATTGTAATCAAAATTTTAATATCTTGCATAACCAAAAAAAAGGCATTGTAACTCAGTTTTTTCAGTCACAACACTAAGAAACACAAATTGTAATAGTACATTTTTCAAAGCAAAGGCACATTTCTATCTTGTATCTACTGTAAGAACAATTTTCTCAATAAAATTTTAGTATTTTGCTTTCTTAATAGCCATTTCATTATGTGCAAATGAATGATTGATTATGTTTTTCTGTGTTTTTATATGTTTAAACCTCAATTGAAGCATTGTCTCATTTCCAACACTTATAGGCAAAAATTAGTGAACAAAAACAATTAAATAAACTACCAATTGACTAAATATACTACCAACTAACAAAAATAAGTGTTAATAAATATGAATAAATATAATGATTATGCAATTAATAAACAATGTATCAATATACCTATTAGTTGACAGAAATAAGTGAGCAAAAACAATTAAATAAACTACCAAATTGATCAAAATGATGATTAAAATTAATGACTAAATACACTACCAATGGACATAAATCAATGAATAAAAATGACTAAATAAGTGACTAGTTAATATCAATCAATGACTAAATTAATGACAAAATATACTAGTGAATAAAAAATGACTGAATAAGTGACCAGTTTAAAACATTCAATGACTAAATAAATGGCTAAATTACACACTACCAAATCAATCAAATTAACTACTACGTCAACGACCAAATGGATTAATCAGACGACTAAATTAATAAGCAAGTCAATCACTCAGATGACTAAATTAACGAGGAAGTCAATCACTCAGACGACTAAACCAATGACCAAATCGATCAATTGGGTGACTAAATTAACAACCAAATCAATCAACCAAATGACTAAAAATGGTTTAGTCATCAATTTGGTTGCATTATAAATGACTGGGAATTAACTACTACTAGTCACACGACTATGTTCAATCATTTATAAGTAGTTTTTAGTAGTTTTTTAGTCACATATTACGGTTTCTGTACTAGTGGAGAAGCTCTAGAAAAAATCCTAAGACTCCTAAGTATTTGTAGAATAATCATTCTGAAGATCAAATAAGTGGAGATAATAGTACAAGTGTACTAACAAGAAGAAGAGTTGCTATGGTAGAAGAACATGTAAACTTTTGTTTACTTTTTTATATAGAACCTAAAATAGTAACTAAAGTATGCAACGATGAGAATTGGATCAAAGCTATGGAAAAAGAACTAAGGAAGATTGAGAAGAATCAAACATGGGAATTGGTCCTAAGACAAACACATAAGAATGTGATAGGAACTAAATGGTTTTTAGGAACAAGTTGAATAAGAAAGGAGAAGTTATTAGAAATAAGGCTAGACTTGTGTGTAAGGGCTACTCACAAGTGGAAGGAATATATTTTGAGGAGACTTTTTATCCAATGGAAAGAATGGAAACTATTAGGATATTTTTGGATTTTGTAACACAAATTTTTTTAAGGTGTACGAGATGGATGTTAAGTCTGCATTTTTTAATGGTGAGTTAGAAGAAGCGGTGTACATTGAACACCTGAAAGCTTTATAGTTATCAAAATATTTTGATATGGTTTGCAAATTGAAGAAAGCTTTATATCAACTCATTAGGCTCCTAAAGCTTGGTATGCAAGATTGGATAAGTACTTATTGTAGTAGGGATTCCAAAAGGGTATCACATATAGAAATATTTACTTCAAGTTAAGAGAGATCAAATCTTGATTGTGGTTGTGTATGTCGATGACATAATATTTGGAGGAAATGAAGAAATGTGTAAGATATTTGTAGAGGAGATGAAAAATGAATTTGAAATGTCAATGTTTGGGGAGATGAATTTCTTCCTTGGGATATAAATTAGTCAATCTAATAAAGGTATATTCATCTCACAATCAAAGTATTCATGGAAATGTTAAAGAAGTTTAGAATAGAGGACTCTAAACTAGTATGCACTCCCATGGTTATTGGTTGTAAGTTGAGAAAAAATGATGAATCTCCTTAGATAGATTAGAGTAAGTACATATCTATGATTGGTGGATTGCTATATCTAACTGCTACTAGAATAAATATCATGCATGTAGTTTATCTTGTGGCAAGATTTCAAGAAGATCCTAGAGAATCATACGTGGTGACAGTAAAAAGGATATTCATATATTTGAAAGGTACTCTAGACTTTGGTCTATGGTATCCCAAGGATACTGATTTTCTCTTTGAGTGCTTATACAGATGCAGATTGGGTAGGTTGTACAAATAAAA
>VDFB02123815.1:0-35110 GCA_007258455.2 Sequoia sempervirens | reverse complement strand
CTTTGACAACAATGATAATAATTCTTAAAATCTTTTCCATACACCTTTGACATCAATAATATTTCCAACAATGATTTCTCAAAGTTTGTGGAGTTTGGAGTGAGTTTGGATTTACTCCTGCCAATTGCATTTGCTCAAAATTTCATAAATCCTTTTGAATGGATCCATTTTTTAAAACATCATGCCTACCAAGGTAATTATGACAACCCCTCACCTCTTTTAATATTTCAACCCTTGTCTTTTGTTGCTCCTCCCTCTCGCCTTCCACCACAAATGTCTCTATATATCCTTCCCTATTATTCCAAAATCACATTTTATTTTTCTATGCAATTCCAACATAAAAATTGGATAACTAGGGGGGAGGGATTTCACGCCTTATTAATGGCACACGAACCTCCCTTTTCTCTTGCACCATCACTAGTTAATGTGAATTGCAGGAGGTTGTCCAACTTGTCCTCTCTCTTTCTTCTCCATTCATTTCCTTTTGATTATTTATTTTTACTAATATTTTATCCACCTAATGCCTAACTTCAAGGGGCCTAATGTGGGGATGTGACAAGACCATCGACTTTTTAATAATAATCAAACTTTATAACAAATGTGATAAGATCACAAGCACACAAAAGAAAGAATGTAATATAAGTGTTGGGGGAAAAACATGCCATTATTTTACCTATTATTTGCTTTAACCTTTGTCATCTTTCCTAGTGTTTCATGTCGTTCCTATCACTTTTCATTAATGAACTGAAGATATTCTATAAAATAGAAGAAAAGGTAAAAATTGGTGAAAATATCAATTTCTTTGACTGTTGCTAACTATCTTTGTGATTTTGGTAACAAGCAATGTTTAAAGTGGTTGACAACAAAGCATGAAGGGCGTTGGTGGAAGGATGACTAAGCCGGTTGAATTCATTTTTTCATTTTGGCTATACTTGTCAAGATTAGCAAATATGTTTTGAGTTGTTATGTTGTTTCAAAATACTTTCAAAAGACTTTAAGCTATTTTTGATTATCTTTCGATTGTTGTTGGCTATAAGCCACAAACAACCATAACACTTATTCGCTTTCATCTACAAGACTATTATGAGTATAGGCAGCTATGATATATTTATGTGTGTGTCTGTGTGTATGCCAAAAACTAGAAGGAGAGATACATAATAAAAATCAGACTTTGGCAATTAAATATGCACTTATACTCTATTACTAAAATTGAATGAATGATAGCTAGTGTGGAGTAATTATGTGTTTGTGAGTTTCATCATTCAATAGTTGGCGAAGGTAGGGCCCACTTCCTTGGTTGTTGGTGATCTTTACATTAGATATATGTGTGTGGTAATGTATGTTGTGATTTCATAGTTATTTGATTAATTGCATTACTGTGTTAATTTCCAAATTCTTATCTATATAATTCATTTCTGCAATTGTGTTAATCTCGATTGGTTTGATACTTGTCAATGTGTATAATTTACTTGTCACTTATTATCAGTATTAAGAATAGTTAGATATCGATTAATAAATTCATTATGAGTTAAGAAGTCGAATAGTTAATTAATGTCAAAAGCATATTTACATCCAATAGTTTAACTTCGATTCTATTCATTTTATTTCAAGGAATATTTTCATTCTGTTATATATAGATTTTTAGTTATGTTATGTTGTGTGACAATAATCTGTTTTCTATTTTATAACTATTTCTTCACGGGTTCCTATCACACATGTGACAAGAAGCTAGTCTGACAATCAAAATTATGTTCAAATATAGATTACATTAGTGTGCATCCATCAACCCTTGGTTTATTAATTGCAACCCTTCAACATATTGCCACAACACAGTTCAAAAGCCTACATTCCTGGATTGACACTTTAAGATGAACTGAGGAAGCCATTTCTAAAGATCAAATCAAACCTATTTCAAGAGTACTTTAAGACCACAGTTTAATCCAATCATTTTGGTGCCGTTGTCGGGGAATGGTGTTAAAGGCCTTCATTTTTAGTAAACTGAGTTAGGAGCAGTGCGCTAAGGAGAAAGTCCACGCGATAGTCGACCTCGTTTGGATAACTACCCTTAGTTTTCTCTGTCATAAGTCATTTAGGTGCATGAATCGTAGTAGGGATAGTAGAGGAAGATTAATTAGAAAAGAAAAGGGAAGTAGTTCACAACTCGAAAAACCCAAAAATAAATCAAAATCATCCATTGAGGGTCCACAACCCAAAGAATTGCAAGATAAGTCAAAATCACCCATTGAAGGAAGTAGCTCAACTGAGGAGAAATTCAAAACTAAGTTGCAATCATTAGAATTACCCGAACCTAATCTTGAGAGATGTGCTATTGAGACCACTATTGTTCAGACACCCGCAAAATACTCATCCAAGCTCTTCTGAGGTATTACGCAAAAAGGTTGAATTTTTTTTCCAAGAGTCTTACAGGGCTAAAGCTGGTCCATTCTCAGAAGAAACCCCCAAGCCATTTAGAACCTATTTTACTCCTTGGACATTAGATATCATGGATCCCAACAACAACAACGGTAATAGGGCTTTGGCCAATAATAATCCGGTTACTTTTGAGTTTCCTATCACATATCCTAAGAGAGATGCCCCTATGAAGAATATTCCTCATTCAAATTTACCTATTTTTTGTGGCCTTTCTACTGAGGATCTTGACATGTTTTTTTTATAATTTGATGTGTTGTGCAATAGTTATGATTATCAGAATGATACGCAGAAGCTCAAACTATTCCTAGCCACATTGAAGGATGCAACCTGACATTGATTTATGAACCTTAGGAACATGGAATGTCATGAGGGATTTGTTCTTGGACAAGTACCAGGAATACTGTAAAACCAAGGAAAGCTAGAACGAACTCTTCTATATGCCACAAAAGGAAGACGAATTTATGGAAGATTATCTTGAACACTTTATGTTTAGTCTTCAACGATCTCATCAACAAGGGTTGAATGATGATATTGTTAAAATTTTGTTTCTTAGAGGCATAAGAGATGATGTCATGGAAGCATTAAATTTAATAGGTAAAGGGAATATTTCTAAGATGGACTTTGATGATATTTGTGATATTTGCAGGAACTATTCCATGTCACAGTCCTCAGGAAGGAACTATCTAGGAAAGATGCATTCTACGGGAACTTCAACAGGTATCACCAAGCATGAGATAGGTAATTTACATGAAGACCTTAAAACTAATTTATTAAGTCACTCGGTAAATAGATAGATACATTGTATACCCATAGAAAGCAAGAGGAGGCAAAAAAGGCCCTAGCAGTATTTTGTCCTATATGTAGGAAGAAACATGGCAGTGAAGATTTCCCTTATAATAGGACAAATATCTCATCCCTAGAGGAAGCCAGTAAGAGTTCTACCCTAAGACCTCTTCCCGTAGATATGACCGATATGGGATATTCTGAAGAACCTATCTACTATATGGCCCATAGGCGACCTTTTCCACCTCGTTCAATGCATCCTGGAATGTTAAATGATTATTTCACCCCAAGACCTAGCCAAACCAATTCCTTTTTCCAATCAGGCTAGATGGTACGAGGGTTGGCAACAACCTCCCGCTTACCCTCAATGGATGCCACAATATCAGTATGCTTCACAACCGTGGCAATAGGTATGGAGGCCACAAATTCCACAACCCCCACCATATCAGCAACAATACCCATCACAACCACAACCTCCATATCTTCCAATTCTCAACCCATATTAGAAACCACAACAATATCTCCCACCTATACCACCATCTTCAAACCAATCAGCCAATCCACCTCAATGCCAACCCAACTGAATCCAAATCCCAACAATAAGGCAACACAACGTATATATAGTAATGAGGTGGCAAGCTGTCCCACTTATCCTCTTAATATTGTAGAGATAGATGGAGTTCAATTGAGATCAGGAAAAGCTCTTCAAGGGCCCACCATCACAAAAATAAACGAGGAGTCAGAAACATAGCCAACCAAAGAACCTCCCTTTCCCAAATGATTTCAGTCTGAATCAACACAAAGGGAGGACTCTCAATCTAAATTTGATTTTGTTAATGATTTGCACAATGTTAACATCAAGATTCCTTTGTTACAGGCCATCAAGGAAATCCCCGTCTATACAAAAACAATTCGCGATCTATGTACACGGAAGCAGAAGAAGAAGCAAGACCCAAAAAATTTCCAAGTCATTAGACAGTTAGCAGATCTTATGCTTAGGAACATAACCATTCCAAACTGCTCAAATCTGGGGAGTCCTATCATTAAAGTATCTATCAGTAAAGTAAGTATTCCTAATACCCTTGCGGACTTGGGTGTTGCAATTAATGTTATGAAAAATGAAACAAAGGAAAGATCTAGAACAAGTATATGTTTAATGAAATTTTTGAAAGCATCATGGTCCTCCATTCAAGTATAAATACTCAATGTCCTTTTGGGAACTTTCCATTGGTAGGCAGTTCATGTTCTGTTCAAAAATTTATCACATTGGATCAATTGTTGCCCCATAATTTCTTGTATGGTTCATTCTTATCTTCTGCAAATGTGAATGATATGCCATCCACCTCCCAAGTCTTAGCCATTGACTCACCTACACAATTAGAAGCTATGTAATTTTTTCCTAATCACACACTTAACATTAATCTACAGGTAACCCCTAAACAAATCCAAGATCTTATCGCCATGCTTAGAACAAACAAAGATGCATTTGCTTGGGAATACCAAGACATGCGTGGCATTCATCTTAATACCTGCACCCACCATATTTATATTGAAGAAGGTAGTCATCCAGTTAGGCAACCACAACATTGGCTCAACCCTTCCTTGCATGAAATAGTTAAGGAGTTACAAAAACTATTAAATGTCGGGTTTATATATCCTATTTCAGATAGTTAGTGGTTTTCTCCTTTAGTTGTGGCTCCTAAGAAAAATGGTAAATGGAGAATTTGTGTTGATTATAGAGCATTAAATAAATCTATTAAGAAAGATCATTTTCCATTACCATTTATTGATCAAGTATTGGACACTCTTGCAAGTAAGAAGTTTTTCTCTTTTCTGGATGGGTTCAACGGTTACAACCAGATTCACATAGCACTAGAAGATCGGGACAAGACCACCTTCACTTTCCCTTGGGGCACCTTTGCCTATAGTGTCTTGCCATTTCGTCTATGTAATGCCCCTGCCACTTTTCAAAGAGCAGTTTTGAGAATTTTTGCAGATCTTCTCAATGATTGTGTCGAGGTATATATGGACGATTTTACTGTCCATGGTAATACTTATGAAGAGGCTAAAAAAAACTTAGAAAAGGTACTTAGGCGTTGTATAGATACCAATTTTTTATTTAGTCATGAAAAATGCCATATGCTTAGGACCAAAGGGATATTACTTGGCCATTACATCTCCTCTAAATGTATCCAAGTGGATCCTAAAAAGATCCAAATTATTCAAGACTTTCCTACACCTTCTAGCCAAAAATATGTTCGTATTTTTCTTGGTCATGGAGGATATTACCGAAGATTTATCCAAAATTTTAGCAAGATTGCCTCTCCCTTGTTTGCCTTATTAGCTAAAGACATTGCATTCTCTTGGACACCTGAGTGTCAAGAAGCTTTCGAGGCCATCAAGACAAAAATTGTAACCATACCAGTCCTTAGAGGTCCAAACTGGGAACTACCATTTCATATTCACACTAATGCCTCAGATTGTTCGATGGGAGTTGTGCTTGGAAAAAAAGAGGATAATCTCTTCTATTCCATCTACTACATCATCAAGAACTTCACAGGGGCTGAGGTAAATTACACAGTAACTGAAAAAGATTTTTTAGCTGTTGTGTATGAAATTAATAAGTTTTGTCATTATATTACTAGATATAAAGTATTTTTCCGCACAGATCATTCGACAATTCAATTTTTAATGAATAAACCTATGGTAATTGGTATAGTTATTAGATGGTTGCTTTTACTCCAAGAATTTGATATAACTATACTTGATAAGCTTGGTCAAGAAAATGTGGTTGAAGACTTTTTGTCTAGATTACAATAGCCAGGAAATGAACCTACTCCAGTGGACGGTGCATTTCCAAATGAGCACATTTTTGCTATATCAGTAAAGAGCCCATGGTTCGACAATATTGCAAACTATCTGATTACATGCAAGTTCCCTCCACATTTCTCCCTTAGGGAACGATGGAAGCTAGTTGGACTCAGTGGACATTACACATAGATCAACGAATTGCTCTTTAGCACATGTATTGACAATATCATGCGGCATTGTGTACCCAAAGATGATGTCTTCGATATACTTCGTGCATGCCACACAAAACCATGTGGAGGACACTTTGTTTCTCAGAGGATGTCTCAGAATATTCTTACTGTAGGCTACTATTGGCCTACAATCCACAAGGATTGTAAACACTATGTTCATCATTGCAACAAGTGTCAGTGTATGGGCCAACCCACATGCTTCGATGAGATACCCTTACACCCGCAGTTGTCCATAGAGCCATTTGAGAAGTGGGGCCTTGATTTTGTTGGCCTAATCAACCCGCCACCAAGAAATAAGGAATACATCCTTGTATGTACCAATTATGTAACCAAGTGGGTCAAAGTGGTAGCTCTGAAGCATGCCAGAGATACAAAAGTAGTAGATTTCTTGTACTCCAATATTTTCACAAGGTTTGGTGTGCCATGAGAGATAACCACAAATCAAGGACCACAATTCACGTTTGAGCTCAATTTTTCCTTGGTTCATGAGTATGAAATTCGCCATCGCAAGTCTACACCTTATCACCCTCAAGCCAATGGGCAGGTGGAAGTCACCAATAGAGAGATCGAGAATATTCTTACTAAGACAATTGCTCTTCATAAGCACGATTGGGCTACACGACTCCCTGAAGCTGTGTGGGCCTATCAAACAATGTGGAAGACCACCACTAGTCTGACCCCTTATGAACTCGTCTATGGTAAGAAGGCGGTTCTTCCCATTGAGTTTGAGATAAAAACTCTTCTCACTGCACTACAATTGGGTATGAGACTTTCTGATGCACAAAAGACACACATTGATCAACTACATTCCTTAGATGAATTGCACTAGGAAGCACTCTTTCACACCGAGGTTGTTCATAAATAGCGTACTCTATGGCATGACCATCATATCCAACAACGGTCATTCCAACCTGGAGGTTTGGCACTCTTATACGACTCCCGCTTCCAAGACTTCAAGGGAAATTTTCATGCATGATGGCTAGGACCCTATGAGATCCAGACCGTATATGATAATGGTGTTGTTCGTCTCTGTACAGTGGACTCTGAAAGAAGAGCTCTCCTTGTCAATGATCACTGCCTCAAACTATACAAGAAGCCTCTTTCCAAAGAAGCTTTCTTTTTAGAGGTGGTGCAGGAACTTACTGTTATTCCTTTTGGCCTCCTTTAGGATTGAGCCATAATAATATTGAAAATAAAAAAATGCAATAAAAGATCCAACAATGAAAACCCTTTTTGGGCGTTGTTGGCTGGTTAATGTTCGAAAATCGGTTTTCGGAAAGCATTACTCGTTGAATAAACTTAGTGGTGAAAATCAATTTTTCGGTGCCACTAGGAAATGGTAGATTGAAAATTGGGCAACCGAAGGTCTACTGTCAATATACATAATTAAAAAAAAAAATGAAAAAAATGTTCATGCATTGGCACCCCACCTTCTTGTCATTTTTCCACCAGGACCTATGTTACTTTGCACTGCAAGAGTTTGGGTCCCTCATTCCATTCATTCAGGGTCATACTTCAGCCTCCTATTCAGAACCATGGCCTATCCTTTCATGTCTTCCAGACGATGATATGCCTTGACACTGTTCCTTTCATCTTCTTGCCAAGAACCTCTACTTCGATGTCTCCGCTAGTTGGTGCTATCACTTGTTCTTGGTTGGGCTTTATACCCCTCCATTCCTGCTTCTGCCATTCATGTCACAATGGTTATTAGTGGCTTTTTTCCAACAACCATTGCTTCGCCTAATTCTACATTCCTATCTCACTTGTGACGGGAACTGTTGTGCTTATCTCCCGATCGGATTTCCAGGAGCTTTTTGCTTTTTGTATTCATTGGGTGCTATTCATTTCTCTATAATTTCTTCCATGATCTACTTACTATTACCAGTGCTCTAGCCAATTGAACGTCGCCTTGTCAGTCGCCATACTTTTCAACAGACATTTTCTCATGATTTCTTCTACACACGACACTCTCCAGCTAGCTGATTCATTTTGCTTTCGGCTCTGTCATGACCATACCTCCTACATTGCTCTCTTATCATCCTATCATTGATACCAAGTTAGCATCTGTATCCGCATTGGTTTCACCATGATGTCGCCACTCCATTCCATCAATGGTCATTGATATTGGTATTTTACGTCTTTTTTCTTTTCTCTTTATTTTATTTAATATCGACAATTTATTTAACGATTGTGACGTCACCCACAGATGGGTAACTTGCCTAGCTGGGGGGAGTGTCACATCAGCCGTCATGTCTTGTCCTTCCCATGTAAAAACTTGTCCCATCATTATTCGATCACTCCTTAATACTGCCATTAATTATTGTTATTCACTTGCAATAATGAATTGAAACCACCATTTCTTACCACCTAATAAAACTACTAGTTAAGTTTGTCCTATTCCTAGTAGTAGTTGTTTCTGTAACTACTTTTGTTCATACACTTTATTGGGCTTGAACTGTGGACTGATCAGATTGCACCTCCTGGTAAGGATATGGTAGGAGAATACAGGTACCGTTATGAGCCAATGACAATGGATGATCTAAGGGCTCCAATGATGTCTGAGGCATACAAGATATTCAAGCAAGCAAGATGGGATGTGTACTTTAAGAGGCTAAGGGGATATGATGAGAATTTGGCTCGCGAGTTCGCAGTGACCTACAACACTAAACAAGTGTGAGTTCATGGTCTGGAGATTCATGTTTCAGTTGAAAACATAGCAGATGTTACGATATTTACATTAACAAGGGAAAAGTTATTTTCCTGATAGTTCTACATGAGAAAGAGAGCTTAAATCCCTCAGTGAAAATTTCTTGAAGCGTGGGGATTCGGTCAAAATAGTTTCTGGTCAGGGCACAAAGTTAGCTTCGCTTCTAGTTCCCTAGAATGATGTGGCAAAATTTGTCATTCAGTACTTAGCCTATGAGGGGAGGTATGTATATGTTTATGCCAAGCAATTTTGGCTCATGATACATCTGAGATGGGGCACATTTGTAAATGTTCCTTTCTTTCTGTATTTTTCCATCATGCAAATGCGAAAAGCAGTTCTAAGGGGTAGTGAAAATTCATTAGCCCATCATGGGCTTATCAAACTATTAATTGTAAAAGAATTGAAGAAGCTTTCACCTCCTAGGGACTGGGACTCATTTGTTGTAGATGAGACCCTTGAAAATTCTGTCGAGAATTCCCTCCCTAATGCTTCAGAACACTCTACTGAAGAAGATTCCCACAATGTAGAAAAATCTACTAATAATTTAGAGGAAGAGGGGTCCGGTCATGAAAATTTAGAAGAGGGTAATGAACACACTGAGGGTTTAGAGTTAGAAGCTCCTCCTGATAGCTCTAAGAAAGGAAAAGTAAAAACCCTAGGGTCTAATAGTAAGAAGGATAAGGGCTCCAACACTAAATGACCTAATCTTAAAAAAATTGAAATCACTACACCTAGCTCTAGGGGTGAGAAGAAGCGGTGTAGTAGGTCCACCTCGGCTGTTGTTTTAGATGAAAAAAAATTGTCAACCAATTTCACAGATAAGCTAGCAAATTTGGCTAATGTATCTAGTAGTTTAGGCCCTCAGGAAACTAAAGAGGCTGGAGAGGTAACAATTGTAGCCATAGTCTCCCAAAAGACTAAGAGAACATAAGCTATTGCCAAAGAATTAAGAAGTAAGAGAAAGAAGTGAAAAATAGCCTTTGAGGACTCTCCACAACACCGAGAGAAACTTGAACAAAACCTTGAGATACCACCTCAGAATGCTCCTGTCTTAGAAGAGATACCGAGCAACCAAGAAGGAATTTTTGACAAGGACACTATTCAGAATGAGTTTGCACTAGCTAAAAATGACGATGACTTGGATTACCCTGAAGATCAAAGCCCTTATGCCACCAATTAGGAGGGAGGACATCAATTAGAGGGGAGAATAGAGAATGAAGTGAATGTATTGGATATTCAGGGACAGGAAAATCTTGTAAACCCTCATCAGGAACAAAAAGAAAAATGAGAATCAGAGGCAACAAAAGAGTACGAAGAAGAGCATCCCCTGCTCACTAATGATGAAATCCATAGCATGTAGAGTTAGGTGACCAAATTGACTGAATAAAATGAGACCCTACAGAAACAAGTTCAAATGATAGAGTCACTCAATGCATTACAAGCAACCAAAATCAATCAATTGAAGACAACACTTGAGCAAGCAAAGGTTACTGAGACATCTATGGTAACAATTCAAGAACATGAAAAACAGTTGTAGGAATTTTATCAGTTGTGTGTCACAAAGGTCACTAGTACTCTACAAAAACTTGCCCCTTCTCCTTTTGGTTTGTATTCTATACTCTCTTTGCATGAGGACATGCAAAGTCTTCAGCTAGGGAAAAATGTTGGGGGAAAAACATGCCATTATTTTACCTATTATTTGCTTTAACCTTTGTCATCTTTCCTAGTGTTTCCTATTGTTCCTATCACTTTTCGTTAATGAGCTAAAGGTATTCTATAAAATAGAAGGAAAGGTAAAAACTGGCGAAAATATCAATTTCTTTGACTGTTGCTAACTATCTTTGTGATTTTGGTAACATGCAATGTTTAAAGTGGTTGACAACAAAGCATGAAGGCCGTCGGTGGAAGGATGACTAAGCCGGTTGAAGTCATTTTTTCATTTTGGCTATACTTGTCAAGATTAGAAAATATGTTTTGAGTTGCTATGTTCTTTCAAAATACTTTCAAAAGAATTTAAGCTATTTTTTATTATCTTTTGATGGTTGTTGGCTATAAGCCACAAACAACCATAATGCTTATTCGCTTTCATCTGCAAGATTGTTATGAGTATAGGAAATTATGATATATATATGTGTGTATGCCGAAAACTAGAAGGAGAGATATATAATAAAAATCAAACTTTGGCAATTAAATCTACACTTAGACTTTGTTACTGCAATTGAATGAATGATAGCTAGTGTGGACTAATTTTGTGTTTGTGAGTTTCATCATTCAATAGCCGGCGAAGGCAGGGCCCACTTCCTCAGTTGTTGGTGATCTTCACATTAGATATATGTGTGCGGTAATGTATTTTGTGATTTCATAGTTATTCGATTGATTGCATTACTATGTTAATTTCTAGATTCTTATCTATATAATTCATTTATGCAATTGTGTTAATCTCTATTGGTTTGATACTTGTCAATGTGTATAATTTACCTGTCACTTATTATCAGTATTAAGAATAGTTAGATATCGATTAATAAAGTCATTATGAGTTAAGAAGTCCAATAGTCAATTGATGTCAAAAGCATATTTACATCCAATAGTTTAACTTCGATTATGTTCATCTTATTTCAAGGAATATTTTCATTCTGTTATATATAGATTTTTAGTTATGTTTTGTTGTGTGCCAGTAATCAATTTTCTGTTTCAAAACTATTTCTTCACGGGTTCCTGTCACACATGTGACAAGAAGTCTACCAACCAGAATTCTGTTCAAATACAGATTACATTAGTGTGCATCCATCAACCCTTGGTTTATTAATTGCAACCCTTCAACATATTGCCACAACATAGTTCAAAAGCTTGCATTCCCGGATTAACACTTTAGGATGAACTGAGGAAGCCATTTCTAAAGATCAAATCAAACCTATTTCAAGAGTACTTTAAGACCACAGTTTAATCCAATGAATAAGAATACAATTAAGGAAAAGTAAACTATGACTAATCTAAGACTAAAATTAAAATAAATGCACTCAACAAAAATAAAATAATCTCTTAATAATCTAACAATGATTAAAGTAATATCCTTGATTGATGCATAAACCAACAAGTTGCAACAAAATCTATAAGCATGAGTAAAAATCAAGTCTTCATCTAAAAGGAGAGCATTATGAGGAGGAGATGTTGTACAATAGAGGTGAGCATTATGGAGATGAAAGGGAAATTGGTACCATAAGGGGTTTTGGTCAAGGAAGAAAATTAAGCATTTCAAAGTCATCATTTGTATTAAAAATGAAAAGAGGATGCAAGAAAGATGAAGATGCAAGTTAAGTTAGAGTCATGGGTGGTCATGCTCAAGGAAAATCATATGTAAGAAAATATTCAAATCATATATTTGAATTCAATCAATTTAGAAATTGGAATCCTAGAGAACTCATATAGAGAAATGACTTTTCATTAAGGGAGAATTTGAAGATGGCGATAAGGAAGGTGATAGATATTGAAACTATAGACACTCAAAATTTGTCCTCACAATCATCCTATTTTTTTGTCTATTAATTAAATGGATATTATTATCTATTTAATTAATTCATTTAAATACTTTCTTTTGTTCATTCATCAATGCATTTATAAACATTTATCCATATTATAAGCATTTATCCATTTGCATAGTCAATCATTTATCCATTTATCCATCTGCATAATCAATCACTTATCCATTTTATATTACTCCATTTTGCATTAATCATCAAAATATTCATACATGAACCTTTATCCATTTACATATCTCATTAAATAATTTAAATACATAAAATTATTTAATCCATTTAATTCATCCATTAATTCACAAATCCACTTTAATTCTAAGCATCTAAACCTACATTATATCATAAACCCACTTATTCATCTCTCATTTCAATCAATTTCAATTAATTTCAATATGCATTTCTCCACTTCAATCTTTTATCCGGCATCTCTCCTGTAACTTGAATTCACCCAGTGAATTCATCTATATAAACCCTCTCCCTTCTCACCAAAAAGCATACATTCAAGTGATACATTCAATTTCAATCATCCAATTCTCTCTTCCGTTCATCACAACTTTTTGTTGCACTTGTGCTCATAAAAATATGATAGCATCAAATGCATAAACCAAGATCATGGTGAATAAGAAAACAATAGAGTTGATTTTCTTTTGAATGCATGTGTTTTGGGTTTTGCATAGCTTAGTTTCATTTTGCATGTGTTTTCATTTAAGAAAGGCTTTATTGATGATATGTTGAAATCTTGATTTTGGGTTTATAGATTAAATCATTCAGTTTTTTAGATTTTAGCATGCACATAATAGTGAACCTGACGTGAAAAATATTATAGCTGCATTTTCATAGATTTGATCATATTATCATAACTAGTTTATCATTTCGTAGCTGCATTTTCATAAATCAAAAATTTAAAAAATCAAAAAAATCAAAAAAATCAAAAAATCAAAATCCACGGGGATATTGCAATCTTCCATAATGATTTATTCTTTGACATGGATCTTGTTGTTTATATTCCACTCTGAAATCACGAGTTGTATTTTCCTACTAATTGCATTTGGATTGAAAGTTTCTAAAGATATTTTTTTGGTGAATCTATTGTGTATTTCCTACAATCATTGCATTTATTCCATGCGGTGACATCTTGTTGAGGCGTTCTTGCCCCAAGGCCACAACTTGGAGGCCATTGGAAAAGGCTTTGGATTTGGTTTTTCACCTTGCAAAATTCATTTGCTTAAAACTTTCCAAACCTTCATTTTATCAACTTTGCATGTTACATGCAGGATAGGCTGCGTTGCATCTGTCTGATTTTTTTTTTTCAAGTCTTTACAATAATCTATGCATGGTGTGAGCTAGAGTATAGAGACATTGCATAATAAATCAACAACATTTGGCTTTGAAACTAGAGACTCCACTTGATCAATAGTCTGGTATTCCACAAGTGCGTGCAGCTTATTACTGACAAGCATATCATTCTTGGAAGGTCTCATTGCCACTGAACCAGAATCAAATCCCCTTAATGTCCCAATCTGCCATCTCCCCACTTTAAACTTTGGAAAGTCTGCCTTTCATCTTCATAGAGGCTATCGTACCATTAAAGTATAGGTGGTTAAAAATTTCTATGCACAAAACAAAGTCATCTGCCTTGCATGGTACATTCTGATTTGGCATCTCAAAAAAGGTTATGCAGTAATCCTCTTTGCATGATTGTGTTGTCCTCCCAACTGCTCTTGCCTCATAATCCTTTCCATTTTTATCATTGTTGTGTTCATTTTCTTGTAGAGCTGAATCAGCTAAAAACATGGCATTCCCGTTCAACATGCTATTAATGGAGAGTATTTACAAGCCCACTTCTTGCATGGCCTATAGATTAAGTTGATTTTTAATCAATGTTAGATTAAGTTTAATAATTAGTTTTGTTAATTAGATTAATTTTAGTTTTTGATAAAGTAGATTAATTTCATATTATTATTAGTTTAGATTAATTTTAGATTGACTAATTTAAATTTAATTCAATTTAGATTAATTAAGTTTAGATTTAATAGCAATTTAGATTTAATTTGATTTAGATTTACTTTTAGATTTAAATTTAGATTTAAATTTAGATTTTAGAATATTTTTTTCTAATTTAGTTAAGATTTGAATTTTTTATTTAGTTTAGGTTTAATTACGTTAGATTTAATTTTAGATTTAGATTTTCTAACTTAGCTTAGATTTAGATTTTTTTTTAGATTTTTCAAATTAGATTAATTTTACATTTTTATTAAGCTAGATTAAATGTTATTTTTCTCTTTAATTTAGTTTTTTATATTTTAGGGTTAATTTTGTTATCTTTGACTTTTTACAAGTCCGTTTGTCCAATACTTGAAAAATCAAAAAAATAAAACTCGAAGAACATTGACTAAAATTACTAATCAATTTGTTGTAGGTTCGATTGTCATAGAATCTAATCTTGAAACATCGTGCCTTCTTTGTATAGATTAGATCACATTTAGATTAGTTGGTTTGAAATGAACTCAAGTGTATGTCTCATCATAAGCAAGGGTTAAAATTCACAAGTGTCTTTTGTGTCTTGTGGTTTGCAAACTCTCATCGAGTGCATATGCTCTCCTCTTGCGTCATTCGGCGATCTTGAGGATCGAAAGCATTTTCTTAGAATTTGTACAATCACACCCCATATTTGGATTTGGAATTAAAATGAACCCCATGCAAGTGTGAGGCAAAGGCATTGTGTATGCTTTCTCCTTGCGCTTCATGCGATATGGGAGATCAAAAACAATGTACTTGTCTTGATTTTGTTACCTTTAGAGGGGTCTGCCTCGAAAGAGGGAACAACTCCAACCGGTTTTTCACTCGAGCTGGTATATAAAAGAATAAGACTAAACTATCAAGTCCTCATGACGGTTTTTTCCCTTGTCGTACAGTGTCACTCGAAATAGGATGCCTATCGGAAAATGTATAAGAGCCCCTAATAGAGTGATTAAAGCCTTAAGTTGCTTGTTGGACACTTGTGGGGAGTCGTGTCCCCAGTATTCACTAAGAACCTTTGTTATAGTGGGAAAAATTCATTTCACTTGCTAGTGCAAGAACAATCATTATGAAGTCATCCCATGTATTTACTAAGCATGTGTACAGGTAGAAATTCCTCTTTTGGGAATTAAGACTTGGTGAGCTTCAGAAGTGAGTGTTGTGGAGGGGAGCTAGTGCCACCAAGTCTCTAGTTGTCTACCTTGTTTAAGTGGTTGGAGAAATCTAAGTGGGGATCTAGTGAGTGGTATCTCTTGAGAAGCCTAGGTTGTGCAAAGTGTTTGTCATTTCATATCAAGATCAAACTGAAAAAACATTATGTTTGCTTGTGTTTTATGTGTGTGTATTCAAATAAACAAGAAAAAAAACCTTTCACTTGAAAATTGCAACACTTCACAACTTCAAACCAAACAAAATTTTCAAACAAAATAATCAAAATCAGGTCAAACTCTTGGCAAAATCAAGTCAAACTCTTGAGATCCATTTTCAAACCAACTTCTTGTTGTGATTCCTATTTAAAACCAAAAACTTGCTCCATTCACCTTGTGTATCATCATTCCATTATTAGGTCACCGTTTTAGATACCTTAGCATCCTCATTACTTGCATATCCCAACATCACATTAGGCTACCTTTTTTAGAATTTTAGGCTTGACACCTTGTGGATTTTTAGGATAGAACTCTTTATACCTTGGTATGAATCATTGCTTCAAAAAAAGATTGTCACTTGACCAAGTCACTTTTCAACTTAGTTCATTTTCATTTTGGTGATAATTTCCTACTCACAAATCTAGTTGGGAAACTCACTTTGTCATTCTTTTCACTTGTCCTAGAAAAAGGTCATTTTACAATCCTATTTGAAACATTGGTTTACCCTTGGATGGTTAGTGATCCTATTCTTACATCTTTCAAAAGTGTTTAAGTCCTCAAGTTCACTATAGATATCCATCACCTCTTAGTCATTTGCATCCTTCATACCACAACATAGCATCCAACATTATCATTATCACTTTTAGTCTTGTTGCATACATTAAACATCTTTTATCCTCAAAATACCAAAAATACCAAAAAATACTTGCATTATATTTAGGCATACCTTATTTCAAAAATACCAAAAAACATACTTAGTATCATACTTTCCACCTTCATTTGGAGCAAGTCTTATATGGATGAAACTAGATTGCAAAAGAAACGTTGAGTGATGGATTTTTTTAATGACGATGATGGCCTTTACAATTACACTAGCACCCTCAACTTTGACACTACCACTGATGATCCTCACAACAATACCAACCTTGAGATTCATGACCATGCAAACTTGGGTTCTACATCTTATAAACAACCATAGAAAAAATATTTTTTAACAATTTCCTTATTAGAGACAAGGATGAAAATGTGTTCATGGAAGAAGTAGAGGTTGCCGCACAAAATCCTGATGTTGCCTCCCTTGTAGACGAAATTGTCATGTTGGACCCCCAACTATATTTAGCCAAGATTTTACATGAAGGAGTTAAACTACCTCAAGGATTTGATGTTAATACCTTACGAGCAGCAGCGT
The DNA here is from genome assembly GCA_007258455.2 of Sequoia sempervirens. Lineage (NCBI taxonomy): Eukaryota > Viridiplantae > Streptophyta > Pinopsida > Cupressales > Cupressaceae > Sequoia > Sequoia sempervirens. Next base: position 18,038 of record VDFB02123815.1, on the reverse strand, counting down.
CACCCAAGAAAAACACACAAACAAGCCAAAGACAATCTACATCACAACCTAAAACTTCCATATCCATTGGAACAACAACCCAAAGTGCCACAACTTCCAACACTTCATCCATCTTTGTGACACAATCTATGTCACAACCCATGACACAAACCACATCACAACCATTTTTCACAATGTAACCCTTTGGCTTGACATTTACTCCTTTTGGGTCATCATCTCAGGCCATAAAGGCATCCACATCTTACATCCTTGAAGGCAAGAAGGGTTCTCATCCAAGGACCTCAATTGAACACAAACACCATGTCACAAGGTCCTCATGTCAATATAAACACCTTACAAGGATAAAACATGAACACCCCACATAGTAAAAATACGAACACTTCACATGATTATAATCCTTTTCAACAAGGACAAGGATCACAAATGACACCTCTTAACATATCATATGGTTACACACATGGATCCTTTTTTGGAAACCAAAATATACACAGAAAACACACCCAACAAACACAACATAGCTCAACCACTTCTCACATCCCAACTTACACATCACATTCATACTCATGGACACAACCAAAATCCACCACATACGCACAACGTTTTAAACCAAAACATGTCATCTCAAAAAAAAATGGGACCACACAACACAAATATGGGACCTCAAAACAATATTTCCAACAATCTTGTAATAGATGCCTTGATTGCTCAATTGGCTTCCCTACAAAATCAAGTAGAAAGTATGCAAGTGTCAAACAAGAAGATGCACTCATCACATAATTTACATCCTTACCCATATGACACTAGCATATACATGCCTCCTTTCCCTCCTGGGTATATCATCCCTACCTTCATTAAGTATAAGGGAAATAACAATCCTATTGAGCACATATGAGAATTCACCACTACTTATGTGGATGTCGCATACAATCACTCCTACCTTTTGAGACTCTTCCCTAGAAGTATTGCAGGGCTGAAACTTGAATGGTTTGCATTGATACCTAAAGGGTCTATAAAGTCATGGGACAACCTCACCAATAAATTTGTGGAGAATTATGCTCATAATATTGAAAATGATGTCACAATTGCTACCTTATGCCACTTGACACAAGATGAAGGAGATCCCTTTATTACTTTCTTCCAAAGATGGCGTAGTATGGTGGGTTGATGTCTTGTTGAAATTCCTGAAAAACAAAAAGTGGACATGTTCATAAAAAACCTCAAGCCAAAATTGAAACACACTTTACAAGTACATTTTTGTGCCACATTTGCAGACTTAGTTGAGAAAGGCATGACACTCGAAAAAGTCCTAATCGCCCGAGGTGAACTTACATATGGCAAAAAAAACACACACAACCAACACACCTCTAATGACAAAAGAAAATTTTGGTCCCACAATAAGAATATAATCAACGATGGAGTCATAGACACAAAAGTTGTGAACATAACAGGTCTCACATTGACTCTCAAAGCACCCAACACAAAAAATAACACATCATATGTTTCCAACCAAGAAGCTAAAGTGATCCAAAATAATCATGAACGAGGACCCCCAAGACAACCAAGGAAATACACATGGAGACAATACACTCCTTTATCAGAACCAATTGAATATATCCTATAGAACCTAGTACAATCAAATGCCATACAACTCTCCAAGATCCCAAACCATACAACCCAAGACAATTCAAACCCTCTTGGTGGGATGACAATGCCTTTTGTGATTACCACTGTATCAAAGGGCATAAGACCTCGTCATGCCATTGTTGGAAATAGGATGCCATTTAATTGCAAATCCTAAACATTATTTATTTCATGTATCTCCTAAGTCCTTGGAATGTGTTCACAAACACTAGGATTAAAATAAATTAATTTTTTGGATGAAATAATCATGAAAATTGGCATTTGTAGTTATTCCTAAATAATAGGAACATGTGGGAGAGCCTTGGAGAAGCTCCTACAAAATAGGAGCACATGGGTGCACACATGGGAGGTGGGACACACCTCAGTTCAATTAATTGTTTGATGAATTGATAACTCTTATGTAATGCATGTCATGCTCCCTACAAAATAGGGATTGATAATTACAATGTATGTGGAGTGGTACTATCAGTTCAGTTTTAGTTTTGGTTCAGTTAAGTTTAGTTAAGTTTAGTTAAGTTTAGTTAAGTTAAGTTTAGTTCAATTCAATCTAGTTCAGTTTAGTTCAGATTCAGTTATCTTCAGTTGCATGTTGGTTATTTTGAGTTCCATGTAGTTTACTTTAGTTAACTTGGAATGCATGATTAATTACTTGAGTTGCATGATAGATAACAGGTTGATAATTTCAGTTAACATGGGGAGATAATTCATGCATGAAGTTTGAATGAAAGGTGGAGAGATATGTTTCAATTAACATGAAATGACTTTGACCCACCTTGGGTGCCCAAGTTGGCTTCTTGGAACTAACTCCTTTGCATGCTAAGATATTTTGAAGGCTCGGTTAAGTGGGACCCTCTCTTGGGCGTCAACTTTGAGGATGATTTTTGGAATTATCAATAGAGTGAAGGTTGAGTTGTGACTTTAGTTTGGGACGCCCAAATAGATGAAGCACATGTTTTAGCCTTGTTCTTAATGGTGAAACTCAACTTGCAAGAGATAGGCGTACCTTTTCTAGGGATAGGTTTTGAGCATTGTAATTATCACCATTTGGAGATTACAAGGTTGTTTTTTTCCTATATATCTTATGCAAGTTGAAGAGAGTTGGCATCATTTTTATTGCAGGTTGTGAAGAAGATTGGTGAAGGAAAAAGAAGCATTCTCAAGAAAGAATTGAAGTTATTGTAATCTACTTCAAAGATTGAATAATAGATTAATTCTTGGTGGCATTTTTTCCCGAAAGGGTTTCTCCATGTTATATGCTTATGTAATCTTTCTAATATCTTGTCTAGTTCTTCTACAAATTCTATCTATTTTCTACAAATAGTAAAATGGATTAATCAGATAATCACCCACAAAGAATTTGTAACAAAGGAAGGAAATTTTAGATCAAAAATATTTAAGTTTTACAAAGTATTAAGCCAATAATTTAGATCAATTTTCAACATTTGGTATCAAAGCTGAGGTTGGGCAGAGTATTGAAAGATTGAAGAATTTTTGGGCTTAGTGGGAGCTTTTATTATTTTTGCTATTGCTGATTTTGGAAAAATAAGTTTGTTACAATGAATTCTCATTTAGATATTGAAAGGTTCAATGGATCTAACTATGAAATATGGAAATTAAATATGGAAGATATCCTTGAAGAAAGGGAATAGTTGTTAGCTATTAGTAATCAAAGTAAGACACCTACAACTATGTTAGATGAGGATTGGGCTAAGCTTGATAAAAAGGCAAGAGGAACAATAAGATTATGTCTTGCTGATGTTGTTCTCTTGAATGTTTCAAATGAAAATACTGCATATATAAATTGTGGAAGAGAATAGGTGATATTTATCAAACTAAGAGTCTTACTAACAAGTTGTATCTGAAAAGGAAATTATATTCTTTAAAGATGAAAGATGGTGATTATACTACACATCATTTAAATTATTTTAATTTGATTCTTAGTCAGTTAGCATCAGTTGATGTAAAGCTAGAAGATGAAGATAAATGCATTTTGTTACTTTGTTCTTTACCAGATTCTTGGGAAAATCTAATTTTTTCTATCAGTGGTAGTGGTGCAGATCCAAAGATGGACAATATAATTCCTACTCTCCTATCAAAGGAGATGAGGAGGAAGTCTAAGGAGAAAATCCAAGATTCCTTGTTTGTAAAAGGTAGGCCTAAGAAAAAGGAACCTAAGGGAAACAAGGGAATGGGAAGTCAGAAGGACAGAGTAAGGTAAAGTGTTGGAACTATGGGAAACCATGACATGTGAAGAAGGATTGTAAGAACAAGAAAGAGAGTTTTGATTCTTCTATAGAGGAATCCTCAGATGACAATAATGGTGCACTAGTTATTTCAACTAATATTGTTTGTGATAACTCTTTGCTTCATGTTTCAGAGTGATCTTCATAGAGAGGATGGTAATCACGATTCCATGTGTGACTCGATACCACAGTTCAGTGGGAGTTGTTGGCAGTGACGTGGATGCATCATTGGTAAGGTTATCTTCCTATGATTGGGGATATGGTTTGTTCTTGGTTTAGAGTGGTTGCTATTATGCAATGGTTTACTCTTGATATGCATTTAGAGTTTGGAATATTACATGTTCTCTTGAGACTAGGATGTATATATATATATATATATATATATATATATATATATATATATGTTATGGTGCATGTGATCTCCTAGGAGGCGATGGTTAGATCATGGATGTCATGTTTATGTTCCTAATTCATGATTGGAGCTTTTCCATTGATCTTGTGTAGTTCTCTTAAGTATTGGGTACATTAATCATTTGCTTGATTACTTCATGAAAGTGTTGTGTTGCATTTGGAGTTAGGAATGGATTGGTTGGTTACAGGTCCTCATGGATACTTGGAGAAATAGGTGAGGTTGGAGTTCTCTTATGGTAAGAGATATTTGTTGGAATGGTTACTTGTAAGAAAAGTTATTTTCAATAGAAAAGACCGAGGAGACTACACCTTGGTTGAATGTGAGTTCAACACACTTGCGGCTTAACATGCCTCCAAAGAGGCAGTTTAGATATAGAGACTTGGGAAAGGTATTGGTTTGGTTGATAGTGGGAAGGTATTGTAGACATCTAATTTGATCACTTCCATACGATCAAATACGTCTCCTTATTCATCCAGTTGCTTACCCCATCTGTTAATATTAATTAAACCATTTGTTTAATTAATACCCTGCATCTTACATAGGGTCCTAAAGTATTTAATTTAATGAATACTTTACCCCTCTTCCTCCTCTAAATTAAATAAGTATACCATTTTATTTTGTTTAGTCATATTCCCCTTTTGGAATTAAAATTCATTTTTTAATTCCTCTTTTCTCTCTCATGGTCACATCCTCCAACTTTTGCATGTTAGTCTCTAATCCATCTTAATTACTTCATCTTCTTCTAATTAACTAGGGTTAGCATGTGCACACTGATGAGCCTAAAATATGCTCATAATTTGATGTTATGATAAACTTTTAAATGACTTTATTTTTGCAATTTCACGGCTGTTTAAACTTTGTTGAAACTTTTTATGGGGATATCCTGTAGCAAGACACTTTTATATACCTACAGCCCATTGTGTTGACTTGATTGCATTTATTGCCCTGTTGACTCCCGAAAATGGCTGGTATATCGTATACAGTTTTTGAATGGTGAAGTAGATTTAAAATGTGTGATTAATGAATAGATATCGTGTATGTGCCATATGCCTTTTCTTGCGCATTTGTTACCTTTTGTCTCGCAGGTTGTTGAAGAATGATCGAGTCAAGCGCAGCCGATCTCGGCCTTGCAGTAAAGTCCATTTCCTGCACGACTTTGACGAAGCTCCAGCGAAGACTCTTTAACCGAAACCAATTTGGAAAGATTTTTAATGATAAGTCAATTTGGAAAGAGTGGAGCGCTAGATTCTCTCTGAATCGGGTTGAACACATAAATTCATTTATGAAGTTTGTTCCTTGATTCAGGGATACACTTTACTTCCACGTCTTTCTTTGATGAAGTTAGTTAGTTAGTTGTTGTTCTAATTTAAAAATAAGATACTCCTCCTGCGCGAAAGAGTAGTAGTAGGAAAGAGGATGAATAGAATGAGTAATAGATGATTTTTAGGTAAGATAGAAACAGAGTAGCAGATATCATGTAAGAATTAGTATGATAATGAAAGACAGAATCTGTTTGTCTAGAAACAGAGTTTATTGTTAGTTCTCACATTAATAAAACAATGTATTTCATTCTGTTTTCATGAATAAAGATCAATGAAGTTCTGAGTTCAGCATCTGTGTAATCAGTAGATGCTTGCTAAGGGGGCCCACTTAGTAAGTATCTGTAGTTAATTAGTTAGATGTTCTTTTCTACTGATATCCAGTTAGCTTTCATCTTTTGAAGTTTTTTTATGCAAACTCAATCTTAACGCTCCTACAAGATAGAGAGTCCATCCCGGATCGTTCCTGCAGCATAAGGCCAGTTCATGGTTTGTGCTTCAGTCGTAGTTGTTACGGTTTCTGTTTTAATCAAGCATAGTTGAGTTAAAGAATTCTGCATTACCATTCTGTAGCTTAGAATTTCTTTCCAGTATGTATTTTTGCTAAGATTTGACCAAAACAAATTCCTAGTGCATATATTTTGCTGCGCCATTTAAAGTCTACGTCCCCTGGTTTGACAAGTAAATGAACGTCCACAAAGAGATATTAGTCACCTATCGGAATGTCCAATTCCCAGGAAAGTTTTACTGTGATATTCATATCCTTTTGTGAGTGCGAGCCATTTTTGGCGCCGTTGCCGGGGATGGCGTCTAACTAGGAGTTTGACAAAGTCATTTTCAGCATTAGTTTAGTCTGTTAGTCAAAAAAAATTTAAAATATTTCAAGCCATTACTCACCGTATTGCATGCATAGAAGAAGAAGAGACACACTGGGAAGGTTCCTCCCTGAAAATCTGTTTATTGAACTACTATTTGACCCAGCTGATAACAAAACTGAGGAAAACCCATTTGCTCTGCTATTCCAGCACCCAGACATGGCAAATAATCCACCTAATAATCCACCTCCTGCATTTGAGTTTCCCATTGTTCCCCAACAAGATACTGACAATCTTAAAAACATCCCCTCTTCCTTGCTTCCAAAGTTTTATGGCCTGGTCACTGAAGACCCAGAAACCTTTCTGTTTGAATTTGATGTCCTCTGTCGCAGTTATGACTACAACACAAACGCTCATAAACTAAAGCTATTTCCTTCCACTTTGAAGGAGGGAGCTCTCAGATGGTTCATGAGTCTATGAAGAGCCGTTGTAAATAGTTGGGCAGCCATGCAGACGAAATTTCTTGAAAAGTATAAGGAATATTGTAAGAGTGCCAGCAAAGGTGATGACATATTCCGAATTCAGCAGAAGGAGGATGAAAGTCTGGAAGATTATATTTCAAGGTTTTTGTTTTCATTAAAAAGAAACTCAAACCATACTCTTAACGAGGAGTCTCAGAAACTACTTTTTCTAAGGGAAATCAGTGATACCTGTATTGAGGCCCTGGACCTAATGGGAGGAGGTGATATAACTCAACTGCTTTGGGATGATATCTAGAATATATGTCTTAACTACTCTCGAGCAATAGTTAAGAAAGGTCGAGGTCATCATGCTTCAATGAGGAAGTCTTCTTCTAGTGGAGTTTCCTGGATGGAGATCACAAATCTACTATCTAATTTCAAGAAGGACATCATTAATAATATGGCTACACAATTGGACACTATGCAAGCTCGGAAAAAATATGCAGAAGCTGAGGTAGCTTTGGCTGAGTTCTATCTATACTGTAGACAAAAGAAGCGTGATTGCAGATGCAAGATGGTGGCTAATCTGGAAGCCAGACAACTGCCTACTGATTTCAAACTAGTGGAAGGTGATGATGATCAAGTGTTCTTTGTTGCATAAAGGATACCATGGGCCCAAAGGCAAGGTATGCCTCAAGACCCTTTAACTTTTGGTAATTCCTATTCTGGCTATAATAACCAATGGCAACAAGCATATGGACCACCACCACCATGGAATCCGCCTCAACCAAGTTGGCCTAATTATCAAACCCCACAGTGGCAATCTCCTCAAGGAGGTTGGCAGCAGCCACAAGGGCAATGGACCCCACCTTTAGGAAATTGGCAACAAAATCCTCAATGGAGAGGTCCTCAACAATGGAAAAACTAGTCTCCTGGGTTCCTGCAGCCTCCACAGCCACAACAACAGGCCCTTATGCCGCCTCCTACAGCAACTACCACAAATCCTAGACCTCCAAAACAAACGCCTATGCCTGCCCAGCCGTTGCCTAACCCCAATAATAAGCAACAGCAGCAGCCTCAACAGCCTGTGTATATTTCTGAAGCCAACCAATATCAAGCTTATGCCTTGAATGTTAATGACATCCATATGAGGTTTGGAACTACTCCCAAACCACCTCTAATTACTGAAATATCTGATTCACCCCTTGAAGAACCTAATGCACCTGCTGTTTCCACTGAGCATAAGCCTATACCCGATACAGTTTCTATGGAACCTGTTTTGCAGAGACAAGAAAAACCACCTTTTCCTCAGAGGTTGCAAAGTACTGAATCTAAACTCATGGAATAACCCACTTTTGACATTCTAGATCAGCTCAAAAATGTGCAAATTCAAATCCCTTTGTTTCAGGCTATTAAAGATGTTCTCATTTTTGGAAAAGCTATTAAAGAAGCCTGTTTGAAGAAGCCTAGACGAAAGAAAAATGATCCCCAAACAATTCATGTCTTAGGGAAATTGGCTGATATAATGTTGGGAAATGTAGTCATTCCAAAGTATATTGACCCTGGAAGCCCTGTAGTACAGATACATATAAATGGCCAAGTTGTAAAAAATATTTTGATTGATTTAGGAGCTGTCATTAATGTGATGACAAAGCATACTATGGACTCCTTGAATATTTCAAGCATTAGGTCTACACCGACAGTTCTGCAGCTTGCAGACAGCTCCACAGTCAAACCTGACGGGATGGTAGAAGATGTAATTGTCACTCTTGAATCTTGGGAGTATCCTGCTGATTTTACAATATTATCAGTTAAGGCAACTTTAGGAGGGTATCCAGTTATCCTTGGTAGGCCATGGTTAGCAACTGCTGATGCTTTTATAGGATGCCGTTCTGGAGATATGACCATTTCTGATGGGTAGTCCACAAAGAAATTGGCCTTGTATCCGCCTGCTAAACTTCAACCAGATTTGTCCCAACCTGTTTGGCCAGATGTGGGAGAAGAGACTGAAGAAGCCAATTCTTTGGCTCAATTGATGATGCTTCAAAATGATTCATTCTCTCAACTTCAAAGTGAAGATGCCTTGTTTTTTTAAATTCTGCAATTCAATCTTGATACAGATAGTTTATCTGATCCAAGTGGCAGTCAGCATCAATGTTTCCTACAGCAGCTAGATTCCGAGAGTTCATTGCCTAAACTTTCGACAATTTTTCATAACTTGCTTCCACAAGAGGTACAAACATTACCTGTTGATTCTATGAGTAATCTCATTAAGCAGATAGAATTGTCTCCAGATCATTGTTTGAATGTTAATAGCAAGTTGTCACAATCTCAAGAAGAGGCTGACTTATTAAAAATGCTACAAGAACAAAGATAAAGCTTTTGCATGGGAATATGGGGACATGCAAGGAATAGATCCTCGAGTTTGTACTCATAGGATATATATCAAAGAAAATTGTTTACCAGTTAGACAACCTCAGAGAAGAGTAAATCCAACACTTAGAGAAATAGTGAAAAATGAACTTCAAAAGTTGCTTGATGCTGGTTTTATTTACCCAATTTCTACCCAATGGGTTTCTCCATTAGTCATTTTCCCCAAGAAAGGAGGAAAATGGAGAGTATGTGTAGATTACAGAGCTGAACAATGCCACTAAAAAAGATCACTTTCCATTACCTTTTGTAGACCAAGTACTAGATTCAATGTCTGGTAAAAGATATTTTTCCTTCTTAGATGGTTACAGCGGGTATAATCAGATAAAAATTGCCCCTGAAGATCAAGACAAGACCACTTTTACCTGTCCATGGGGGACATTTTCTTATTCGGTCTTGCCTTTTGGCTTATGCAATGCACCAGCAACATTTCAGAGAGCAGTAATTAGTATATTTGCTGATATATCTCATGAATGTATGGAGATTTATATGGATGATTTCACTACATATGGAGTCACATTTGAAGAAGCACTAGTCAATTTAGAAAAAGTATTAAAAAGGTGTAGAGAGCAAAATTTGTCTCTAAACAGTGAAAAGTGTTTTCTAATGATGGAAGAAGGTATTGTTCTAGGTCATCATATTTCAAAAAATGGAATTCAGGTTGACCCTGCTAAAATTGAAGTTATTCAGAATTTACAAACTCCTGCAAAACAAGAAGATGTTAGAAGTTTTCTGGGTCATGCAGGGTACTATAGAAGGTTTATAAAAGACTTTAGTAAAATTGCTAGTCCACTTTATGCTTTGTTAACCAAGGATTCCCAATTTGAGTGGACCGAGGCCTGCGAAAAATCCTTCCTGCAGCTAAAAGACTTGCTTACTAAAGCCCCTGTTCTTCAAGGTCCAAAATGGAACCTGCCTTTTCACATACATGCTGATGCGTCTAATTTTGGTATAGGAGCAATTTTAAGTCAAAAAGAAAATTCAATTGAGCATGCTATCTACTTTATCAGCAAAAACCTTCAAGGTCTTGAGCTCAACTATACTGTTACAGAAAAAGAATTGCTTGCAATAGTGTATGCTTTGAATAAATTTAGGCATTATGTCACAGGTTATCAGATATTCGTCCACACTGACCATGCAGCAATCAAGTACTTGATGAACAAACCTACCATTTCTGGTAGATTGGCACGATGGCTCTTGTTGTTACAAGAATTTGATATCACAATCATTGACAAACCAGGAAGAGCTAATGTTGTAGCTGACTTTTTATCAAGACTTCAATCAGCTGCATCTGAGGAACATGAGGTCATTGATGATAGATTTCTAGATGAACACTTGTTTTCCATTGCTACACATACACCCTGGTATGCAGACATTGCTAATTATCTGGTAGCAAACAGAATACCAACTCATTTTTCCCCAAAAGAAAATAAGTTGTTGATAGAGAAAAGTTTTAACTTTACCTGGATTGCAAATTGTCTGTTCTATACTGGACCTGATCAAGTAATGCGAAGATGTGTAAGAGAAGATGAGACTTATGATATCTTGCATGCCTGCCATGATGAACCATGTGGGGGAAATTTTGCAGCAAAAAGAATAGCAATGAAAGTTCTTACAACAGGGTATTACTGGCCAACATTACACAAGGATGATGTGGCCTATACAAGGAAGTGTGACAAATGCCAACGTATGGGAAGACCAACTAAGTCAAATGAAATGCCACTATGTCCGCAAGTCATAGTCACCCCTTTTGAAAAATGGGGGATGGATTTTGTGGGGCCAATTGATCCACTATCAAATAGAAAGTCATACATTCTGGTTTGCACAGATTATGTCACAAAATGGGTCGAGGTAAAAGCTATGACTAATGCCCGAGATAACAAAGTTGCTGAATTTTTGTATGAACAAATTTTCACCAGATTTGGAGTTCCCAGAGAGCTTGTAACTGATCAAGGAGCTCAGTTTATGTCAAATCTGATCACTGCACTTATGAATGACTATAAGATCAAACATAGGAAGTCCAGCCCTTATCATCCTCAAGCCAATGGTCAGGCGGAAGTAACAAACAGAGAAATTGAAGCGATCCTCACAAAGACAGTGCATATTCATAAGAAAGACTGGAGTAATAGACTTCCTAAAGCAGTTTGGGCTTACAGAACTACATGAAAAACAACAACTGAGTTTACACCTTTTGAGTTGCTCTATGGGAAAACAGCTATGTTACCCATTGAATTTGAACATAAAACTTTGAAGACAGCTCTTGAACTCAACATGGACTTATCCGAAGCACAGAAGGACCGTCTCCTGCAGCTAAATGTTTTGGACGAAATGAGAAAAGCCGTCCTGCAGCATACAGAAGTACTCCAACAGCAGAGAAAGAAATGGCATGATCAGCACATCAAAACCAGAAAATTTTTTGCTGGAGATTGGGCTCTGTTATATGATTCCAGGTACCAAGAAAACCAGGGTAAACTCACAACACAATGGCTTGGCCCCTATGAAGTTGAAAATGTGTTTGACAATGGAGCTGTGCAGCTGGTCATAATTGATCCAGTCCATTTCAAATTGCTTGTCAATGGCCACCGACTCCGACTATACCATAAGCCAGTTTCCAAGGAAGACTTCATGAAGCAGTTCATTCTGGTTCCTTCCGCTACTCTTCCTGTAGCCGAAGGTTCTAGCCTTTCTTCTGTAGCGTTCCAGTAATTTTCAAAATGCATGCCTATAATAAAGGTTTTCTTTTTAAGAAAACCCCTTTTTCTCCATTTTCATTTATCGCCCCCACCTCACTTCTTTATCTTCCATCCATCCATCCCATCCATCCATTTCATTCATACATTTCATCTGCCCACGTCACCCATCCACTTCATCCGTCTGCATCAACTTTAATTAAGCTATCTTTCCAACTTGTCAATTCATGCAGCGCCGTCATCTTTCTTCACACGTACGTGCAATTACTAAAGGTACGCCATATCTTTTCTTATCGAATATTTGATTTATTTCATTCTATTCAATTACTGCTATGCATGTACCGGTCATTATCACCTAAATCTCTACCTATTTTTTTAGTACATGTGAGGACACATGTCATCCTTTAAGTAGGGGGCGGGGTAATCCATCGTTTGAAACCTGGCTTTTCGCCGCTGCCATAACTGTAAAATAATCTTTCTTTAATATATTTCTAGTACTTTCCAAACGTGATTGCATGTCCTTCTTTAATGCATATTTTTCTTGCAAACTACGATTAAGACTGGATGTTTAAAAAAGTTTATTTTTGGAAAAAAAGAAAGAAATGTGGCAGCCTGACAGAGAAAAACCAGAACAAAAAGGGAAATAAAGAATTTGAATCTTCAGCAAGAAATTGAGTTCAGCTAGAAAAACTGCAAACATGGGTGGTCAGTTGGTGTGACATGAGCCTGTAGCTCATGAATTATTGTTGCAAAACCCGCAGACAGTCCAAGCATTTAGCCTCTGTTGATGGTTAAATTATTTTATGAGTTTAAATGATTTTGATGAGGAGGCTGCGACAGAATTTTTGAGAACACTTTCTGAAGGGGAAGCCACCGTATGGGGTCTAACAGTTGTTGCAACCGAAGACAAAATTGTTGAGGTAACCGGGCTCCCAGCCGTTGGAGAAAACTTTTCTTCAGATGCTGCAACTGCAAGGGCTGAGTTTTCAATGCCTACTGATGGACCTCTGGATGTCTCCAAGCAAGGATGTAAGCGAGTGTCACTGCCTCTTCCATATTCAGAGTATGCCACTTATATAATGAGGTATTTAACCTGTGAAGGCCATTTTTCCTATCTACATTCTCATCATTTTAAATTATTAAGCCATATAAGACATGGGTTGGCTGTGAATGTTCTGAATTTCTTGTTAAAGTTTTTAGAGCAAAGTGCCCATGGAACTCAACAAGAGAAAGATAACTCTGTCACTCATCATGGCCTTATTAAATTACTGATTGAGCGCTCTTTGAGAGACATCTCACCTCTCTCCTGGCAACAATTTGTTGCCCAAAAGAGTTTGCAACCTCCACAACCCCCTAGGGTAATTACCCCACGACCTCAAAGAAAGAAGAAAGAAATTGCATCTACTAGTGGAACAGGGCAAGGGTCATCTACTCCTGTAGCACCCGATCCTATAGCTGTCACAGCTAAATCCTCTACTAGGGTACAAACTAGGTCTGCCGCTAGGAGGGAGAAAGGAAAATCAAAGGCAGAAGGGTCCCCAGAATCTGACCCTCGTTCTTAGAAAAGGCAATGCTCCTCTCCTGTAGCACCTTCCCCTATAGCAGTTTCTCCTACAACAATAGCTATTGATATTACCAGTTCACCATCATCCTCTGGTAGGGCAGAGCCCCCTGAACAAAAAAGAAAAAGAAAAGCTACCCGAACACCCCCTGCAGCCACATCAGTACCAAGAAGGGTTTCCACAAGGAAATAATTTAGGACCTCCCCTGTTTCACTGCAACCTGAGGTGATTGTAATTTCAGAAGGGTCTGTTGAATCTGAATTTAATACTTCTCGGAATGAATCTGAGAATGCTGCTCAGGGTTCGCTCGTTTCTGAAGAGGAACAAGTAGAGATAAAAGAAGCAGGGCATAATGGGCACGAGTTTCCAAATCTTGATGATCTGGCTAATGCTGCTATGCAATTCTCAGAGGAAGCATAGACTTCTCCACTGCAGCAACAAGAAGAATTTATCCCGCAGCAAGAACAAGAACAGGCTAAACAACTGAATGTGCCTAATGAAGTTGTATTTTATCCTGCAATGTGTAAAGCCATTGTTGTGTATAGGAGGACATTTTTAATTAAGTTTCTAGAATTTTTTAAAAGTAATTGGGAAACAGTTACACTGCAAACTGTGATTTTTCGACACATAGCCCAGACTGACATGCAACAAAGTCTGTGGCAAGTAGAAAAGAAGAAATTGAAAAAGAAAATTGAAAGTCAGAAACAGGAAATTGCTGAGTTGAAAGCAAAAATGGACAAAATGTTAAAGGTAACAGGTCAAATTATGGAATGCAGACCACCACCCAGAGTTTATGCTCTGTGCCTTAAAGAACAGTTTTTATGGTTTCAATTGATGAGAATTTCCAGAAACCAAGACCCTATAATCCATTCTACCAAAGAATTTTATGAAGCATATCAAGCAACCCCTAACTAGTTAAGGAATTCTCTATGTGAATTCTATTTGCATGGCTTTTTAATACCATTTGAAATAGAATGGAATCCTCTTCCATACATTGGTGATATTCATTTGAGAGCATTTATGTCATGGGCAGCAAATGAGGTGAATTATGGTAGGCAGTGGGAAACATATGAGGAAATTGAGAAAATAGAGCCTGTCCCATTACGCTCTCAAAGTTCAAACCCACATGCAATGTTGAAAGATTGGTTTGCTTTGACATATGGTATTAATAATGTTTCAGCCAGAGTGAAAATCTTTGACATCAGAAAGCAAGTATATGATGAATTCCAGGCACAACAATATTCATTTTGGAGATTAGCATATACCAGAACTGAGAAAAGATGGGAAAAATTAACTATTGGGTTAAGGAAGTAAGAACCACATGGTCCCCTAAACTTTACAGCTGCACTCAAATGAACCAGCAGATATATTCAATTGGGACTTCAAACAAGATTTGAACTGTGAGCATAGCGACATTGAACCCCACGTGCTGTGTGGCTATATCCTCATCGAGGCTGCAAATTTTAGCGATTGAATTAGAAGACCCGAGAATATAAAGGATCTTGGGGATTTGAGAGGATTCTAATACGAGGTTTGGACATCAATTCAGTCATGCGACCACTACTGACTTCAGAGAAACCACCAGAAAAGTTAATGCTAGAGGACCAACATTGGGCTAAGTAGGGGGCAGTGATGAGCCTAAAATATGCTCATAATTTGATGTTATGATAAACTTTTAAATGACTTTATTTTTGCTATTTCACGGCTGTTTAAACTTTGTTGAAACCTTTTATGGGGATATCTTGTAGCAAGACACTTTTATATACCTACAGCCTATTGTGTTGACTTGATTGCATTTATTGCCCTGTTGACTCCCAAAAATGGCTGGTATATCGTATACAGTTTTTGAATGGTGAAGTAGATTTAAAATGTGTGATTAATGAATAGATATCATGTATGTGCCATATGCCTTTTCTTACGCGTCTGTTACCTTTTGTCTCGCAGGTTGTTGAAGAATGATCGAGTCAAGCGCAGCCGATCTCGGCCTTGCAGTAAAGTCCATTTCACGACTTTTGAGGAAACTCCAGAAGCGAAGCTCTTTGGTAGAAACGATTTGGAAAGATTTTTTAATGATAAGTCAATGCGGAAAGAGTGGGCTAGATTCTCTGCGAATGGGTTGAACACCTTAAATTCATTTATGAAAGTTTGTTCCTTGATTCAGGGATACACTTTACTTCCACGTCTTTCTTTGATGAAGTTAGTTAGTTAGTTGTTCTTCTGATTTAAAAATAAGATACTCCTCCTACGCGAGAGAGTAGTAGTAGGAAAGAGGATGAATAGAATGAGTAATAGATGATTTTTAGGTAAGATAGAAACAGAGTAGCAAATATCATGTAAGAATTAGTATGATAATGAAAGACAGAATCTGTTTGTCCAGAAACAGAGTTTGTTGTTAGTTCTCACATTAATAAAACAATGTATTTCATTCTGTTTTCATGAATAAAGATCAATGAAGTTCTGAGTTCAGCATCTGTGTAATCAGTAGATGCTTGCTAAGGGGGCCCACTTAGTAAGTATCTGTAGTTAATTAGTTAGATGTTCTTTTCTGCTGATATCCAGTTAGCTTTCATCTTTTGAAGTTTTTTATGCAAGCTTCGGTCTTACCGCTTCTCACTGCGGCATGAGATTATCCACGGCCAGCGTTCTGCATCATAAGGCGGAGTTCATGGTTTGTGCTTGATGCGTAGTTATTCACGGTTTACGTTTTAATCAAGCATAGTTGAGTTAAAAGGTGCATTACCATTCTGTAGCTTAGATAGAATTTCTTTCCAGTATGTATTTTTGCTAAGATTTGACCAAAACAAATTCCTAGTGCATATATTTTGCTGCGCCATTTAAAGTCTACGTCCCCTAGTTTGACAAATAAATGAACGTCCACAGAGAGATATTAGTCACCTGTCAGAATTTCCAATTCCTAGAAAAGTTTTACTGTGATATTCATATCCTTTTGTGAGTGCGAGCCACACACCCTTAATCATCATTAGGATCACATCCTCCATTCTAATGAGTCATTAGTCCATCTAACTAAGTACTTGCACAACCCTAATCATTTGGTTAGTCTAACCTAATCCTCCTCCCACTTATGGCATGTGTCCTTAAGTCAACCTTATTAAAGGCTTTCTCCTTTTGGGCAAGGCACTCCACTTCCCCATGTGAATTTTTAATTCACCTTTTAATCCCCCAATGCACCCAAAAGGAATTTTTAATTCCTTCACTTCTTCCCACATGTCCTTCACTTATTCTTTATTCTTCCCCATCTCCCCATGAGGCATATTTGAGGAATTTTAATTCCTCACATGTCCTCACCCACATGGGGACAAGGACCTCCTTTATGGGAAGTCTTGTCCAATCCATGTTGATTTGTGCCCCTCTCCATGTCATGTACTTCTCTTTACACCTCATCTCCACCTCACATCTTTCTTAAGCTCTCCCCTTGCCACATGTGGCTCAAGACCATGAGGGCTTGAGTTCTCAGCCACCATAGCTTCCCATCTTGGCCATGTTGGGATCAATCTCAACCGTCCATTTCTTCTAGGAATTCTCAAAATTCCTATAAATACCCCCTCTTTTCTCTCATTTGGGGGAGATCATTTTGCTAGCCAAACTCTTGCAATTTTATTTCTCAATCTACTCTTAGCCATTTTCATGTTTTCATCCACTTGCACTCATCCTCACAACATCATTTAGCTTGCATCTTGTACCATCCAAGGAGCATACACATCAAAGATTGAAGGGCCAACCAAAGGATCGATTCGAGACAAGGTATAATGTTCCATTTGTTGCTTTTATCTTGTGTTGTTTCCAACTTAGGCTAATCTTGAGGTGTAGGTTGTTTTGGTGTTTATTTGCACTCTTTAGTTGTTGCTCATTTTCTAATGCTTACATTCGACCTATCACATTACTGCACGCCCGGTGGGACCCACAAACGGGTCTCTTTCTTTCACGTTTGCTATTTTTTTGCATTTTTGTAGGTCCAAGTTATAGAGTGGCGGACCTATCCTGACAAAGTGGCAAACCTGTCCTGCTGTGGCGGACCTGTCCTGACAGATTGGCAGACCTGTCCTCTAGTGGCGGACCTGTCCTCCGGTGGCAGACCTGTCCTGCTGTGGCGGACCTATCCTGATAGAGTGGCGGACCTGTCCTCACAGAGTGGTGGACCTGTCCTCACAGAGTGGCAGACCTGTCCTCACAGAGTGGCGGACCTGTCCTTGCAGAGTGGCAAACCTGTCCCTGCAGAGTGGCGGACCTGTCCTCTCGAAGGTGAAATTTTAAGTTTTTGCCGATTGTCTTTTGGTAAATTAGGCACATAGTTTAATTAAATGGGTCAATAAACCTTGTTTGGCGTGTTTGTGGAAGGCTATTTGATGTATCCAATCCCCTTGCGCCATTTGACGATCCTGGGTGATGAGAAATCGTAGCTTCCCAAGTCCTTTGAGTCACTCCTTTTTCATTTTCTTAGTGGGAC
>VDFB02123814.1:0-12953 GCA_007258455.2 Sequoia sempervirens | reverse complement strand
CATGCCATATTCATAGGCTTTTATATTTCATCACTCTTTTGGGGGCTAGTTTTTTCCCACTGGGTTTTTCTATCTTTCCTCACTTGTGAGAGATTTCATTGCATTTCTACATGGGTACCTAACATGGCCTAATAGCCAGGACCCATCTTGCATTGTTTTCTTTTATGTACATTCTCCCTAAGTTGCACCCTTAAGGTAGTGCTGGTAATAAATGTCTTGTACCTTGTCCTAGGTCATAATTACACTCACTTTAAGTTTACTTAGGGACCACATAGGAGGTTGTTGGAGATTTTCCACCTTTTGTGGACTTGACATCTCATACCTCATCACTTCCACCTTTTGTGGACACATCATGTGATTATCTCTCCACCTTTTGTGGGAGATCCACCTTTTGTGGAGATTATCACATTATCTTTTTCCACTTTAGATGGAGTGATAACTCTTCATTGTTGTCACATGTCATAAGATTACGACACTTGTCATAATCTTATGCCCTCCTATGTTATCACCTTGGCTATATATCCAAGGGGTCTCCTATGTATATTGTACCATTCCATTATCTCATATTATTGACATTGAATACAGTTTATTCTTGTCATATTATTTTCTCTCTTATGCTTGTGCTTTCTATTAGGCCTCTAGATCTTGGGTGGCTACCTTCATAGCCAATTTTACAAAAATCAACACAAAGAACACCATATTTTACATGGAAAACCCAATGAGGGAAAATCAACGGTGAGGATTAACTCACAATATAAAGAGATAGCAGAATTAGATATAAAGGCTCACTACCCAGAAGAGGACTCATTGTTCAAATACGAAGGCTCACTGCCTATAGAAAGATTACAAAACAAGAATTGGATTCACAACCAAAATGAAATAAAAAGAGTGCACCTAACAAGTGTTGATATAGTTCTAGTGATGCTCAGTAAATAGACTTAATGCACTTCATCATTTTCACACTTTTCACATTCACAAATTTACATTCATTACTACTTCTCCTTCTTCTTCATGCAATCTTCAAGCCTGTTTAGTATATATATACTCGATCTATCTGCAAGCATCTATTAGGTTAGCCTAATTAGATGCATTTTCTTGTTTACCAAAAATACCAACTATCGACTTCAAGTATTTGCAAAATCTTTCTAACCAATAAATCAAAAGGTGTAGCATACTTCATCATGTTAGCATATACCTAAGATAGGTCACACATATATCCGCATAACAAAAATTGATTCACCATATCACAACTTATTCATGAAGTCGGTCAAAAATAGACTTAAAAAAGTAATCAATGGGATAATTTCAATATGTCGTACAAGCACCGAAGCATGAGAGATTCTAAACACACGTGTTTTCAACAACCATAAACTGTTTCCCAAAATTGTAGGCAACAACTATCAACCATGGAGGATTGCAGACTAAAATACTGAAAGGTTTAACTTGTATATCGATTTAGAAACCAGACCAAAATACCAGATCAATCACAACCCGTATAGCATGGTGACATTAATGACAACACAAAACTGTAGAGATAGCCATTCTTCTTCATTCTTCCAACAATCTCCCCCTTTGTCATTGATGGAAACATGTGCCAACATTTACAAAACACAACATCCACATAACTCTATACTCTCTCCCCATTTGACATCAATGGTAAAGGGCGATCAAAAGGTAGGATGTAAACGTATGTATATGATGACCTTGTATATACACATAAATTCCAATTTCGTATTTCAAACATTCAAATGAGAATGACACTTTTTACATGAAATATTTTCTTGTATCTCTCTCTTATGATCAGAAGAATCCTTTTCCAAGAAAGCACAATCGAATTGATTCTTGCATTCATACCTTCCAATAAAGATAATTGTGTAAAGGAGGATGTTTGATCAAAATTCAAACACATTCATTCACAATTTTCTGCATTAGATAGAATTCTGAAGAGATGATCCAACCGAACCTCAACAAATTCCTTAACCAATCAGAAGGTTTTAACCGTATCTTCTCTTTGCCTCTAAGTAGTCAACAATTCTACCTGCAATTCACCAACTCTTATTCTTTTTTTTCCATCCCTGTCTTTGAAGAAATAAAACTTCTTTCTAATACTATTCATCTCAGATTCAATGGCTTCAATTTTGCTTCTGAAATTGTCAACAATGTCGGCCATTGGAGACAATACCTGTAGATGTCAGATATTTCTTTGATGCATTCTTTTGTATCATTCATGTGTTTAGATAGCACTTGTTTTTCTTTGTTACATTTTCTTTCAAGCATAGCTTTGAACTTATGTCCTTCAGGCCCTTCAAACAATGTTCTCTCTTCAATAATATCTACTAGATCATCTAGCAAGGAATCTAACACATGAAATTGAAGTACCATTATTGAGAAAATAATCAACCAACACATCATCAATTTTAAGTTGCTTAATCAGAGAGCACACATTCCACATTTCACCAATCTTCTTTATTTCACTCTTGTCCAGTAGCATCTGTATATCCTTTGGATCAAAGGAGTCAAATCCATACATAAATTCTTCTTCATTCTTCTTTTCTTTCAAGACATCGGTTGCAATAGTTTTCCTCCTTTTAGGTTCTGGAGGGGACTCACCAATGATAAATTCCAACTTCTTCTTATTGAAGGATGAACCCACTTCAAACTGACTAGGTACTGAGATACCAGAGCACATATTTGTCTTTAAGGATGCGTAATATGATCTTAAAAAACTTACATTATCTACCAATGATTCCAATTATTTGTAAACTTGTTTTGCAACAAGAATATCAGATTCCCACTAAACATTTTCTCTTCCTAGTAGTGAGTTCAAAAAGTAAAAATTCAAGCACACGAACAAAGATCCAAACCAAAAAGGATAACCCTTAACCAACAACATCTAGGCATTCTCAGTTAGGTTTTCAAGTAATAGGCTACACAGATCAAATTACTTGTTTTCCTTAACCATTATATGTGCAATATATACAACAATAGCTGAAGTCGAGCCTTCACAATTTCTGAAATATATTTTATAAGAAATCTCATACGCAACATGCCTTAAAACATAATCCACAAGTTTTTATCAATAGAGCTCGAGGGAATTTATCAATGCTGGTAATTTCCTCCACATCTTTGTATTTCATGGTTTTCTTCCCAGGGAGATCCCCTACATTGCATAAACTGGTAATCGCTTTGATCGCTTCCTTCGTGATCAAGTAGGGTTTGTCCAACATAATATTGTTGGTTTTGAATCAACTCAACAAGAACAAGATGAAATCTTTATCAGCAAACCAAGGAAATCCCCGCATAAATCCATACCTAGAGTTTTTATGCTTTATAACTCATTTTCCTTCAACCCTAGTTCCATTTCCTTTATCTTTCTGTGATCAAATTCTTACAATTCAACTCCTTTAAACATCAGACTGATGCCACTCGATCCTCTGTCCATTTTTGTGATTTTCTTGAATTTGTTATTGTTTAGTCAAAACTCCTTCCTTTTCCCTTCTTCCCCTTTGTAAACTAAGAAATAATTCTTGAGTATCCATAATAATTTCTTCAAAATTGCTTCAGATTGCTTTGAGATCAATCCAAGACACCTTTCAAACTCTTCAAGTGCTCAAATGATCAAAAAGACATATTTTTCTCTTTATACACCATCTATTTTCCCTAATTCTTATTAAATGTAGCAGACATCAAAAAGCTACTAAAACCATTCTTTTCAACACAAAAAAACTGTAATTCATTCTGAAAATTAGCACACCAATATGTTTTCTCCCAGTTTCTTTTCCAAAATATATGTCCATTCATTCTTCACATTACATCCTCATGCCAACCTCTAACATGCCATTCATCCATGGGGTTTTTACAAATTTCTGATAATGCTCCCCCTAAGACCATGCTAGGTCTAATTCTCAGGGGAATTGTCCATACCAAATGAGGGCACAGACACATCAATAGTTTCAAGTTCTTTTTTATTCCATATCTTATTCATGTCTTGCCTCATCTCTTCTTTGTCAGTATTCTTTACCAATTCATTCTTTTCTACCAAAGAAGATTGTTTTCCATTCTTACTTTTGCAAACCTTTGAGATATGTCCAGTTTTGTTACAATTATAGAAAACAACACTTTTTTGATTAGTCTGACTTCCACTAACTCTTGTTCTACATTTATTAGCTTTATGTCCATACTTTTTGAAAATAAAATAGTAGCCATTAAAGTATTGATTTACTCTTCCTACATTGAATGTATTCGTCATCACCTGACTGATCATTCTCACTTGAGATCTACATTCAGTAGCTTTATGTCCAACCTTCTTGCACAAAAAATACTGTCGAGAGAAAGAACCAGGAAATTGATTCATCCTACTCCTACATTTATTCCCTTGTGACCATATTTATTATAGAAAAAGAAAGTACCATTGAAAGATGGATACCTTTGTGCATTAGGCTATGTCATCGATGATCTCTTTGTAAAATTTCTTGAATTTCTTTTCTGCTTCCCTCTATCTTGAGTCTTTTGATTGTCCTTTGAACTTTCACCTGTTTCATTTCCCAATCCACCTTTTTCTTTAATTAGTTTCTATTCTGCAAGCAGTTCTTCAAGTTTGTCGAAGCTAGATCTAAAATTGTTCTCACAGAGTTTTTCCTTCTCTAGTTCTACTCTCAAGTTTGTTTACCAGACATGTTAAATTTACATCATGCATAATCATATTCCATTCATCCAATAAATCAGGACTTTATTTAAATCAAATCCTAAATCATATTCCATCATTTTCTGGATTTAAATAAATCAGAATATCAAAGTCCAAAATGTCAACTCATCTAATCAGCATTAATCAACATGATCATCATCTAATCCTAATCTAATGTTAATCCCATCCCACTTGCATTATCTAGATCTAGCCACTTGCACAATAAATCAATTTTATTGATTTATTAAAACAATCATTTTCCCTCAACATGACAAGTCAAACATGGCATTTATTGCTGTTTTTCCTTGTCCCCCTCTCAGCATTTATGGCAAAATTTGAATTCAAATTTCCCCCTCTTGGGCACTCTTCCCAAATCTTGCACATGCATCCACTAATCACCACTTGACAAGTGTCCTCAACTCATTGGCTTGTTTTTGATCCCACATTGCTCTCTCATATGCATTCTTTCAACTTGATAATCTATAAATGAGAGGCTCCATCCTCAAGCAAATCCTTCACAATCTCTTCACAAATCCATCATCTTTACAACTTGATGCAAGGTCATTCTCTTTGAGAACTTGATCTTGTCCATTTAGCATCTCCATATCCATAGCAATTTCATCACTAGCTAATCAATCAAGGGTTGGGAAAGGGTCACTAGCACATGTGACACCAATCCAATATGAGATAGTTTGCATCATGTTTTCTTATGCTTTTGCTTTAGATCCTTTGTCATTTGTTCGCATTTTAAACATGATGTATTATTTCATAAGGATGTTGAATATCTTGATTTGTTGTTGAAATACTAACGATTTTGCAGGTTTTATTGTTGGTTTTCTAACTACATTTTGCAGATTTTAGCATCCACAAAATGGCGCTAGAAGGAGGGCACTTACATTCAATTTGCAGCATGTTTCTTTAGTTTGCATTCTTGTTTGTTGACAAAGAAAATAAATTTACAGCATGCTAGTCCTTTTGATCTTCTTACATACGATTATAACGCACACTTTGGCTAGATATTGGAAGTTTAGTTTTCTTAATAGTATACTTACATTCAACTCTTTGAATCAATTTTGAGTACTGTGGTTAGAACATGACTTTTTGTTTTTCACGCAAAGTATTTTA
This sequence comes from Sequoia sempervirens, assembly GCA_007258455.2. Lineage (NCBI taxonomy): Eukaryota > Viridiplantae > Streptophyta > Pinopsida > Cupressales > Cupressaceae > Sequoia > Sequoia sempervirens. Next base: position 7,144 of record VDFB02123814.1, on the reverse strand, counting down.
AAATTTATTGATTCATAAACAAGTCATCACTTCCATATAGGCGCTAATCTTGGTCAATACTTCAAACATTACAATGTTTCAACAGATTCTGATTACAGTTAGCGAGTATTTTATCTCTGAGGCATGATTTATGCTGTATCCCCTTTTGTTGATTCACTCATGATTTATGCCGTGAACATTTTATTCGATGGCATGTCTCCTTTTTTCTTTCTTTGCTTCCCATTGATTGCATCTAGAGCAGCAACAGCCTGATCCCTTGTCTCAAATTTCAAGAAAGCACATCCAGCTTTATTTGCTTGCTGAGGACCACACAAAATTTACAATTTTTTAATAGTTCCAAACTTGAAAAAAAAAAAAAGCATTAGAGACTTCCGCATCTGAAACTGCCTTTGGAAGCATTCCAATAAAAAGCTTGTGCTCAATTCTTTCCAATTCTCCATCTGCACACTTCACCTACATTGGTACATTCTGGTCGCAGTTATCTGAGGAATTCTGTCAGACAGTTTGCATATCTTTGAGGCAGACTGTCAATAGTTCATGTGCCTTGTCCATGCTGCCGCATTTCCTGTCAACAGTTCACGTCTCTTGTCTATGCTTTTACAGATTTGCATTTGCTTGAAAGTATCTTTCATCATCTTCAAATCTGTTTTGTGTTCAATCCCTGGCAGAGTTCTTCACATTCATCATCTATATTCATTTCCATCCCCAATGTTCTCTGTTTCATGATAGTTATTAACATGGTCCTCCACCTTGTTCTCTTCTTGAGCATCAGCAACTGAGACTGGGGATAAAAGCGAAGCTTCTCTTCCCTTATCTGCAAGTGGAGCTTTCAACGAGGAGCCTGAAGACTCATCTTTGAACTCTGGTCCCAGAGAAGATATGCCCAAATCTTCAGAAAGCCCAATGGTCTGACCCAATTTCCTTGACAGTGCGCTGCTGTTTGCTACAGCGGACAAAGCTGAGTGCAAGTCCCAGGCAAAAATTACTGAAATGGGAATCCCTCAAAAAATGGCTTCTAAGGACAGAATATGATCTAAGCTTGATGGTACATACTCTTAAATAAAATATGATTTTAGATTTCACATTGGCGCGCAGGTAGGGAGGACGCTGGAAAGGTTGTAGAATTCAACTTTACATCTGCCAAATGCATTTGCTTAAAAGTTTCTAAAGCCTTTTTAAAAACCAGTCAGCATCAAGTCTTTCGAAGCACTATGTCAAACAGTTCACGTGCGTTGTCTGAGCGTCCACATTCTGCATACATATCATCTAAGGAAATTTTAATTCTTTGAGGCAGACTGTCAAACAGTTATTGCGCCTTGTCTATATTTCCACGCCTTGCATAGGAGTGGCGTTGTTAAACATTCTAGATTTTGGGAGCAGCAACTTGTCCTCTATCAAATCTCTGAGAATCCTCCTGTACGCTTCTTTCCATTAGTAAGGCACTGGGAATTTAGTGATCTGTCAATTCTTATTGACCAACTGAGGTGCTTTCACCAGCAAATACCCACCAATTGACAAAAATTTGAAATTCTCTTTAAAAAAACTTTGGGCGCGCCTATTGTCTTACTTTCCAGCTGCGCTTTGGTTCATTGTATGATTGTAAGGGAAAGCTGTAAGGAGCACAGCAAATAAATACATGAAGTCATGAAGGGCGCAATAAATAGATTCATGATAAATTCCTGTTTGACTGGCGCCTTTAATGTGATTGCTATCACTAACTAATATTTGTGCAGGAATGATGATTGCAGGGGTCTATGTCAGACTGGCGACGCATTTTTGTATTCCATTTGGCCGCTGACTTTGAACTGATCTATATATTATCTGTTTATTCCCTTTATATCAACCAACCACACTCATGCATTAAATGTGAAAGCAAATCTACATGATCCAGCTGTGCACTAATTAGCCATCAAGTCTTTGTAATAGGCTTAGAAAACTTATTTGAGAAGTTGCAGGAAATTTGCTTTATAAGATGTGCTAGTTGTGAAGATGCTTTATCCATCACGTTTCACCATTAGGTTCATTTTTGAAACTGCAAAATTTATGAACTTACAAAAGTTTGATTATTTTAAAATGGTCAATGTTTGATTAAGATAATACTTTGAAAGATTTGTTCTTTTTAAGTTAATCCGTTGATATGAGTTATTAAGCTTTCTATCATAAATCATTTTCATCCTTATGACCATAGTTAAAAAATTGGAAATTTATGGTCTATTCTTTGTGATTGATTCATTCAATATCTTTTAGGGGTGAAAAATATGATAAGAGAGAAGCTAAAGTGTAACAAGTGTGATGCCTTTTCAAATAGATGATCTTCATTTTATCACTTAAGATCATATTATTGATTGAAGTTGAAATAAATTGGATTCTCACATAAACATCTTTTTGTTTATAGGTACAAAAGCAAACGAAGGTACAAGCGAAGGTACAAGCGAAAGGTGAAAGGTACAAAAGGGAAACAAAGACTAACGAAGGAGGTACAAACAACGAAGGCGAAAAGGTGCAAAGCAAAAGAGGAGGAGGATTTTTTGTTTGAAAACACAATGTGTTTTTTAACACTTTGATCAAAACTACTTCACAAAACGAAAACGAAAGGAGGGAAAGATTTTTTCTTTTCTTTGAAAACACAATGTGTCTTTTAACACTTTAAGTGTTTGATCAACACTTCACGAAATTGTTTTCCTTTTCGTTTTAGAACATTAGTTTTCAATTGGGGCTAAAACGAACAAATTGCTTTTCATTGCAAAGGACTTAAAACGAACCTTAGGACAAACTTACTAGATTTCGTTTTGGGTTAAAAATTGAACAAGCAATCCTCACACTTCATTTTTGTGCTTAAAACGAATTCACAATTGCTTTGAAGGGTATAAAACGAACAAGTGCTTGATTTGAGTGATTGTCTTTTGAGTGCGTATCCCTTGCGCCTGTAAGGACCAGGGTGCAAGAGAAGCACTCCAGCCACATTTTATTGCTTTGAAACACTTCAATTTGGGCTTAAAATTGAACATCTTGTGCGAAAGGTGAGTAGGGCATTTCACAGACACATTCTCGCTTCTTTGTGCCATCAAAGATCGACGAAAGTTACTGATTGTGTCTTTGCTCGCTTTTGTTTATCTTAGAGGGCCTGCCTTGGGGAAAAAGTACTCACCCAAGCGACGACTCAACCGGTAACACTCTAAAGCCAAGAGTATTTCCAGCCGGGATATAAATGAGGATTTTGGTTAAACGCCATAATCACGCGGTTGGCTCCGACAAGATGGATCCGGAAGGGGACTCTTGCCACGTTGGGTCAACTCCTACGAACGGAAAGTCCTTACTAGAACCTATGTGTTAGAATTTGCCAAAATCCTTAATCTGTTTGTTGGTGCAAGAACGGTCGTTCTGAAGCCGCCCCACAATTTTACGGCTTTAGTAGAGATGGAAAGTATGCCATGGGAGTTTGCGGGTGTTGATGCTTGGTCACTCGGGTGATAAGAGTGCCGTGGAGGGAGCTAGTGGGTCAAGCATCTAACCACCACTAAAAGTAGGTGTAGCCGACTTGTCCAAGTGGGGACTCAACAAACATTGTCTATCACATCCATAGGGCTTTGTAATTATTCTTTGTTTGAAAACACAAGCAGTGTATTCGGAAAAACATTTTGCAAAACAAACACTTAAACATGATCATGCAAATTTCAAACCCCTTGATAGAGCAAATACCTTTGACATTTAAGTGTTGTTGCTTCCCTTTGGGATTATGTCCTTAGAGGTTTCTTAGCACTTGAATTTATATCGTCATTTGCTCTAACTAGGGTTAACCTAGGAAATCCCTTTGCCTCAATTTCTTGGAACTCCCACACAACACTTTGTGGGAAGAAAAGGAATTTTGACATAGGACATCTTTAGTTTGAAACATAATCAAGAAAGTGTATTTGGTAAAAAGAAGTCATTAAAAGCAAAGATAACAAATTGGACCCCACACATGTGCTTGATATCTCTTGGTCATATTGGTCTTTTGATTGCTCTTAGAGAAAAGTGTGTTCTTCAATACCTTGGCCTAGTAAACAAAGTCTCTCTAAGTCTCTTAGGATCAAATCAAACATCCATCTCAAACATTTATCAACCCATCCATCCAAACAACTTTAAGAGCTTTGAAAACATCATTACCTAGACTTGGGTACATTTCTAGACCAAATCAAAAATCATTTGTTTAGTTAGGTGTGTTTGGATGAATCCTTCCATGCACACTTAGTTAAATTATCAACCATCCTTTGAACAAGTTCATCCTAAGATCACATCCAACATCTTAGGGTTTACAAGTTCATCATCCACATCAAACAATCAAAATCAAAATCCCTAAGTCTAGCATTGATCTAAAGTTCTTAAACGTTCAACACTCATATCATTCATCTTTCGTCCTCCATCTCATCATAGGTCCTAAGAACCTTAGAGGTCACTTTTGCTACAAGATCAAAACACAAGAAGAACATGGAATATACACTTGATCCATACATCTTGAGTAATCTAAATCAGTTGAATCTTCAAAGCCTTGCATTTCCTATCAATTATCAAAATCCATGCATAGGATCATTGCCTTCGACAAATGTCAATGGTACAACAAGTGTGAGTATGCCCAAGTCAAAGTTTGGAACACATTTTCCAATGATAGATCTAAGTCCAAACCTACAAATCCACCAATCGAATAATCAATGCATGAGCCTTGAAACGAACAATGTCATTCCACCAAATCCCTACAAACCAAATGTGGATGTACCAAGTGCAACTTTTCGAAACATGAATCCTAACTCGAAAAACTTTGGAAAAATGATTCACAATACCAACAATGTTCATCCTATCATGCCAAATCTAAACATCATCCCAAATCAGAACATTATCCAAAGTCAATTTTCCCATAATCCCATTCAAAAACCGCAAGCATGCATGCCAAAACTACTTGAACACAAGCCAAATCAACTATCTCAAGTGAGTCAAGATCAAAATCAAGAACAAATTTGGCGAGATCAAATTGTGGAACTTTCCAAAATAGTTGAGGCATTGCGCCAAGGGAAATCTCCACCACCATTACCTACATCATTTCTTGGTTTAGGGCTTTCCCCTTTACCTAACACCAATCACGCCATCCAAATCAATCCACCTAACATCAATCAAACCATCATGACAAATTCTTTGAATATACCATCGACATCACACCAATGGGTGGTATCTAATCAAACAACAATGTTGATCCCAACCAATCAAAATACGGTCTCCCAAGGACCTATCACCTTGATCATTCTAACCATCACGATCCTTCAATCATTCCAAACACCACTACCAATTCCATCACATCTCAACCCCTCACTACCATGATCGCTCCGAGCGTATCTCAAACACTTGTCACTACATCCAACACAATTTCAATCCCACCACCACCACCATTGCGACTAAGCCAAGTAAGCAATTACAATGCTTCATTCAAAGCATACCAACAATTGCTCCAACAATATGAAACAATTCGGCAAGCACCTATAGCCACGCACGCTTCTCAAGCTTCACAGCAAAATCAAGCTCAAACATCGCTGCAACAACAACAAGCAACACAAGCTCAACAAGCGCAACAATCCTTTCAAGTTTCCCAAGCCTCTCAAGCTACCCAACCAACACGAGCACAAACACAAAAGATGACAACTATTGAAAACAAGGATCAAGATCAATCCATCACTGAGCACACGTTTACTTCATCCAATGATCAAATCGATAAATGTCAAGAGTCACTTTTGAATCACGATCAAAATCCACCAACAAAACTCGACAATGAGCCAATTCAAGAAATGTCAACATCGTTTGACCCTATGGTCAAAGACATTGAAAATCCCTCCGCCACAATTGTTGAAAACAATGATCAAAATCTCTCCATCGAAGAACACATTGAGGATGTATCTACACAATCCGATGATAAACTCACCATACATCAAGAGCCACTTTTTAGTGATCTCTTCCAAGGAGTGTTAGGGTTATTTGATCCAATTGACATAATGCATAATCAGCTTCACCTATGATCATGTTGAAAATGTCTCTACATCGCTTCACGAAGTTAGAGGACATATCTCAAGAATTTATTCCAGCATGATCAAATCTTTTTACTCAAAGTCTAGCAATGGTCCTTTCAAAACATGTTGATCCCTTTGACCGCGATGGTTACGATGCCTCTAAGGAACCCCTTTGAACTCTGGACCCCTATGCCTCTTAATGCCTCCATTATCCAAAAGTCCTTTTGTAAGAAGTCCATCATTCGCTACTCCATGTCAAGAACTTGATCCAGCATGTCGTGCTAACCAAATTAATCAAGATCAAGAATTTGTATCTTCAAGATACTACAATAATCTAATGAACACTCTCTTATCCATGCAAGATGATCATATCCATGTAGCACATACTCCTCCATCTACCCATGGGATGCTTTCTACAAATGGGCACATAGATGATCTTCATCTAGAACAAGATTTTGTTACACAAAAAGAGAAGATTCTTAACTCCTACAATCAAATGGATTTGTCAACATCAAGATCGAATATGTCCCAAACTCAGATTGAGGACATCATGAATAAAGATATCCATTATTATCTACCCAAGGAAACAAGTCAGATAGAACATCCAGAGTTAGCAGAGCAGCAAATTGAAACAACGTCACATACAATGGTCATTTATCAGAGAGTGCATTCTAAACAAGAGATCTCAGAACAGGCAGAATCAAAGCATGAAGGTACTACTTCCACAATACTGGGGGCAACTTCGTCTCAAACAAACGTCAACATAGAGAGCACGAAGAGTCCTTATGATGACGCTAGTGTCAATACTACAACCAACCATATCACAAATCTTCATCCACCCATCACCCCATCCATGAATTGGGACCAACATCAAAAGGAATATCTGAATCAAAGTACGAAGAACATTATCAAATCAAAAGAAGCTGAGAAGCATAATGGACAAATCAAGTACAAATGGATACCAAAGAATACAAAGAAAGATCATCCCTATCAAACTCCATCAGTCAAAGAAACTATGGGGCAAGATCAAAGAGGGAAAATTATCCATCAAGGATGTCCGCAAAAGCAAAAACAGGCTTCTCAAGCGACGTACAAAGTTTATCAAGCAGTTGGTC
>VDFB02123813.1:0-12552 GCA_007258455.2 Sequoia sempervirens | reverse complement strand
AATTGCTTTGAAGGGTATAAAACTAACAAGTGTTTGATTTGTGTGATTGTCTTTTGAGTACGTATCCTCTCCCCTTGCGCTTCGTGCGATCTAGGGTGCAAGAGAAACACTCAAAATACATTTTATTGCTTTGAAACACTTCAATTTGGGCTTAAAAATTGAACATCTTGTGCAAGTGTGAGTAGGGGCATTTTCACATACATTCTCTTTCTTTGTGCCATCAAAGATCGATCGAGTTACGGATTGTGTCTTTGCTCGCTTTTGTTTATCTTAGAGGGCCTGCCTTGGGGAAAAGTACTCACCCAAGCGACGACTCAACCGGTAACACTCTAAAGCCAAGAGTATTTCCAGCCGGGATATAAATGAGGATTTTGGTTAAACGCCATAATCACGCGGTTGGCTCCGACAAGATGGATCCGAAAGGGGACTCTTGCCACGTTGGGTCAACTCCTACGAACGGAAAGTCCTTACTAGAACCTATGTGTTAGAATTTGCCAAAATCCTTAATCTGTTTGTTGGTGCAAGAACGGTCGTTCTGAAGCCGCCCCACAATTTTACGGCTTTTAATAGAGATGGAAAGCATGCCATGGGAGTTTCATGGGTGTTGGTGCTTGGCTGCCCCGTATAAGTGAGTGTCGTGGAGGGGTGCCAGTGGGGTCAAGCATCTAACCATCCACTAAAAGTAGGTGTAGCTGGACTTGTCCAAGTGGGGACTCAACAAACATTGTCTATCACATCCAGGGCTTGTAATTATTCTTTGTTTGAAAACACAAGGTGTATTCGAAAACATTTTAAACAAACACCAAACACACCTCAAACCCCTTTTGATAGAGCAAATACCTTTTGACAAATTTAAGTGTTGTTGCCTTCCCTTGGGATTATGTCCTTAGAGGTTTCTCATCACTTGAATTTATATCGTCATTTTCTCTAACTAGGGTTAACCTAGGAAATCCCTTTGCCTCAATTTCTTGGAACTCCCACACAACACTTTGTGGGAAGAAAATGAATTTTGACATAGGACATCTTTAGTTTGAAACATAATCAAGAAAGTGTATTTGGTAAAAAGAAGTCATTAAAAGCAAAGATAACAAATTGGACCCCACACGTGTGCTTGATATCTCTTGGTCATATTGGTCTTTTGATTGCTCTTAGAGAAAAAGTGTGTTCTTCAATACCTTGGCCTAGTAAACAAAGTCTCTCTAAGTCTCTTAGGATCAAATCAAACATCCATCTCAAACATTTATCAACCCATCCATCCAAACAACTTTAAGAGCTTTGAAAACATCATTACCTAGACTTGGGTACATTTCTAGACCAAATCAAAATCATTTGTTTAGTTAGGTGTGTTTGGATGAATCCTTCCATGCACACTTAGTTAAATTATCAACCATCCTTTGAAAAAGTTCATCCTAAGATCACATCCAACATCTTAGGGTTTACAAGTTCATCATCCACATCAAACAATCAAAATCAAAATCCCTAAGTCTAGCATTGATCTAAAGTTCTTAAACGTTCAACACTCATATCATTCATCTTTCGTCCTCCATCTCATCATAGGTCCTAAGAACCTTAGAGGTCACTTTTGCTACAAGATCAAAACACAAGAAGAACATGGAATATACACTTGATCCATACATCTTGAGTAATCTAAATCAGTTGAATCTTCAAAGCCTTGCATTTCCTATCAATTATCAAAATCCATGCATAGGATCATTGCCTTCGACAAATGTCAATGGTACAACAAGTGTGAGTATGCCCAAGTCAAAGTTTGGAACACATTTCCCAATGATAGATCTAAGTCCAAACCTACAAATCCACCAATCGAATAATCAATGCATGAGCCTTGAAACAAACAATGTCATTCCACCAAATCCCTACAAACCAAATGTGGATGTACCAAGTGCAACTTTTCGAAACATGAATCCTAACTCGGAAAACTTTGGAAAAATGATTCCCAATACCAACAATGTTCATCCTATCATGCCAAATCTAAACATCATCCCAAATCAGAACATTATCCAAAGTCAATTTTCCCATAATCCCATTCAAAAACCGCAAGCATGCATGCCAAAACTACTTGAACACAAGCCAAATCAACTATCTCAAGTGAGTCAAGATCAAAATCAAGAACAAATTTGGCGAGATCAAATTGTGGAACTTTCCAAAATAGTTGAGGCATTGCGCCAAGGGAAATCTCCACCACCATTACCTACATCATTCCTTGGTTTAGGGCTTTCCCCTTTACCTAACACCAATCACGCCATCCAAATCAATCCACCTAACATCAATCAAACCATCATGACAAATCCTTTGAATATACCATCGACATCACACCAATGGATGGTATCTAATCAAACAACAACATTGATCCCAAATCAAAATACGGTCTCCCAAGGACCTATCACCTCGACTATTCCAACCATCACTATCCCTTCAATCATTCCAAACACCACTATCACTCCCATCACATCTCAACCCCTCACTACCATGATCGCTCCGAGCGTATCTCAAACACTTGTCACTACATCCAACACAATTTCAATCCCACCACCACCACCATTGCGACTAAGCCAAGTAAGCAATTACAATGCTTCATTCAAAGCATACCAACAATTGCTCCAACAATATGAAACAATTGGCAAGCGCCTATAGCCACGCACGCTTCTCAAGCTTCACAGCAAAATCAAGCTCAAACATCGCTGCAACAACAACAAGCAACACAAGCTCAACAAGTGCAACAATCCTTTCAAGTTTCCCAAGCCTCTCAAGCTACCCAACCAACACGAGCACAAACACAAAAGATGACAACTATTGAAAACAAGGATCAAGATCAATCCATCACTGAGCACACGTTTACTTCATCCAATGATCAAATCGATAAATGTCAAGAGTCACTTTTGAATCACGATCAAAATCCACCAACAAAACTCGACAATGAGCCAATTCAAGAAATGTCAACATCGTTTGACCCTATGGTCAAAGACATTGAAAATCCCTCCGCCACAATTGTCGAAAACAATGATCAAAATCTCTCCATCGAAGAACACATTGAGGATGTATCTACACAATCCGATGATCAACTCACCATACATCAAGAGCCACTTTTTAGTGATCTCTTCCAAGGAGTGTTAGGATTATTTGATCCAATTGACATAATGCACAATCAGTTCACCTATGATCATATTGAAAATGTCTCTACATCGCCTTATGAGTTAGAGGACATATCTCAAGAAGTTATTCCAAAGCAAGATCAAAATCTTTCACTAAAGTCTAGCAATGGTCCTTTTCAAAACATGTTGATCCCCTTTGACCGCATGGTTACAGATGCTGAAGGAACCTTGAACTTGACCATGCCTAATGTCGACATCCAAAAGTCCTTTGTAAGAAATCCATCCTTTGAAGCTGCCCCATGTCAAGAACTTGATCCAAAGCATGTCGAAAGCAACTCCGAAATTAATCAAGATCAAGAATTTGTATCTCCAAGATACTACAATAATCTAATGAACACTCTCTTATCCATGCAAGATGATCATATCCATGTAGCACATACTCCTCCATCTACCCATGGGATGCTTTCTACAAATGGGCACGTAGATGATCTTCATCTAGAACAAGATTTTGTTACACAAAAAGAGAAGATTCTTAACTCCTACAATCAAATGGATTTGTCAACATCAAGATCGAATATGTCCCAAACTCAGATTGAGGACATCATGAATAAAGATATCCATTATTATCTACCCAAGGAAACAAGTCAGATAGAACATCCAGAGTTAGCAGAGCAGCAAATTGAAACAACGTCACATACAATGGTCATTTATCAGAGAGTGCATTCTAAACAAGAGATCTCAGAACAGGCAGAATCAAAGCATGAAGGTACTACTTCCACAATACTGGGGGCAACTTCGTCTCAAACAAACGTCAACATAGAGAGCACGAAGAGTCCTTATGATGAAGCTAGTGTCAATACTACAACCAACCATATCACAAATCTTCATCCACCCATCACTCCATCCATGAATTGGGACCAACATCAAAAGGAATATCTGAATCAAAGTACGAAGAACATTATCAAATCAAAAGAAGCTGAGAAGCATAATGGACAAATCAAGTACAAATGGATACCAAAGAATACAAAGAAAGATCATCCCTATCAAACTCCATCAGTCAAAGAAACTATGGGGCAAGATCAAAGAGGGAAAATTATCCATCAAGGATGTCCGCAAAATCAAAAACAGGCTTCTCAAGCGACGTACAAAGTTTATCAAGCAGTTGGTCCTAATTCCATGCACACTTCCGTATCCACCCATCATTGCTCATCTTCCCAAGTTTGGAGAGTCAAAGGTTCCAAACTGTCAACCAATCCATCTCTTATCCCTAAACGCACTCCATCCATGCCTCCACGCATGATATCCAATTCTTACATTGACCTTGTATTGGAAACAACCCTTTATCATAAGGATTCAGAAGGCACTCTATCGCGATGTGCGCACAGAGACAGAGTTAACCCTGGTATTAATGAAGCATTAATGAAGCAGATCATGAATCCCAAAATTTGCATTCAAGTGCACGTATCTTAGCAAAGCAGCTTCTTCAAGCAGGATATCAATGGAACATTGTGACAGGGGCATCTACGTCAACACCACTAGGTGGTTCAAAGATAAATCTTTAGAAAATCAAAAAATCGCGGGCAATATGAAAATCCAAAAAAAAAAAATCAGAAAAGGGATTGAAAATAGCAAAGATAAAAATCGCTCCCCAGTGAAAGGTGCACCCGTGACATGGGCTTTGGGTAAGACTATGATGAAACCTGCAACAGCGCTATGTAGAATCAGCATCTATAGCGCCTGTGATGAAAGCATCTCATCCCATCCGTAATAAATTGAGCATTCCATCCATCTTATCCATAATAAATCCATCCATCCATGAACCATTTATCCAATCCATTCAGATCTATCTCATGATCCATCTTGAAGTTATCTTGATCTTGATACAATTTTGGGGCACACTTTATGCTTGCTTATGGTAAACATCTTGACATGGGCCGTTTTCATTAATCCTATCCTATGTAGCATTATCTAGGCTATGAAGCATTATCCAAATGAGAACTTGTTATCCGAACACCTTATCTTATCGCAAGATAATCCTTGGCATCCTTTGCGTACTTACCTTATCCATCCATCTATACACATATCCGAGCATCCATCCATCACATTCCGTACATTGCTAGACATTGGGGGCAGATATATACATCTTGCTTCGAGAATAAATCTTGATCTATATCCTCCAACTTATGTGGCGATCCAAACATTGGAAAGCATTAAATCAAATTGGTCCACCACTTGTGAGCGAAAAATCCGAATCACTAGCCCATGGCATATTTTGACGAAAACAGTCCTTATCAAGCTTCATCTTTCATCGAACATCAATCCAAACAATCGATATCAGTTGCATCTAACGCATCCTTCAACATCAACATCACATCATCTAAAACATCTTTTGTTTCAAATCAAGCTTCATCAATCATGATCAATCAAAGTCCAGTCAAAAAATCATCATCTCGGGATATCCTTGTGTTGCTTAACACTATCCTTGCATTGTCGTTTATCCTCGACAATGTTATCATTATCAATCCTGATCAATCCATCCTTGCATTGTTGTGCATCCTCAACAATGTTATCCTCATCAATCTCAATCAATCAATCCTTGCATTGTTGTGCATCCTCAACAATGTTATCATCATCAAATCACCATCAATCAAATCTTTGCATTGTTGTGCATCCTCAACAATGCTATCATCATCATCAATCCATCGATCTAATACATCAACCTTAGCTTGGTTTTTAGCAAAATCCTAAACAGAGCACTGCTATCACATCCATATCAGAATCATCAAAATCATGCAAAAACTAAAACATTAGAAAAATCATGCTAAAATCCAAAAACATCCAAAACATATCCAAAAATCCAAAACACTCTCAAAAAAGCGTAAAACATCAAAAAACATTGAACTGACCACGCTGCTCGAAGCTTGAACGTAGGTGGCAAGGCTAATCTTGATCACTCTATATTATCAAAATCCAAAACATTTGAAAAACATCAAAATCCAAAAACATTCAAAACATCAAAAATCCAAAAAACATTTGAAAAACATCAAACCCAAAACATCAGAAAATCAAAAAATCAAAAACATCACAAAATCCAAAAAAAAACCCAAAAACAGCCTCAAAACATTTCAAAACGTCAAAAACATCCAAATATTTGAAAAATCCATCCGTCTCATTTCGCTTTCACCCGCAATAATCAATCATCCATAATAACTGATCACCATCTCCATCCTTTTGGCAACACAAACAGAAACAGTCACAACAATCAGCAAAAGCAAGCTTCAAATGTAAAATCAAAATCGAAACAACAAACCATTGAACACAAAATCAAACTCTTGATCAGTCGCAAACATGTCAGTCAACTTTATATCATTAGCCTATCAATCAACTTATCAAACCATCATCATCCTGTACAATGCATGTCCTAGGATATATCGTTCCGACAATGGGCATCATTTATGGATATCACTTTGGATTCTTATCCTATCAAAACACATCCCTTTGGCTGAAGGTATGAAGAACATTGACTTGTTTGTGTACTTGATCTTTTCTTTTGATTTATCTTATTGGGCTCATTCCAAGGACCTCTCGATGATATCTGAACGAAGGATTTAGAGGGATAGGAATGGGGCAACGATCATTATCTTTTGTCTGTTGTGCTTGTTGGACGTTCTTGTAAAATAACTTGGCGAATACTTGCTTTGTTAGGTACGCCCTAGCAAGGTTTCCGTATGTCAAGTGTGAACAAGAATACTCCTATCTGTTTGTCAAGTCAAATTCCATCACACTAAGTACAATGCCATCATGGTCCTTTATACCTTGATGCATCGTGCTTAGGCGTGTTATCAAACATAAAGTAAGTGACTCTTTGAAAATCCCAATCCTTGATAAGCAAATCATCCATCTATCATCATCTATCATCATCATCTCTAATAAAGTCTCGACCAATCATGGACTTGTTGGATCCTCTTGTCATCATCCCATTTCCATGCTAACATCATGCATCTGTCATGCATCCACCATGCATCCATCCTGCATCTACAAACCGTCAGCATACCACATATCATCCATATCATACATCATAGGAAACATCGATCATTTTGCATATCATCATGCATATCATCATCATAATATAGATCTGTTAGTCTAAGCATATCATAAATCATCCGTTGCATAATCACAGCATATCACATCATTCACATCATCAATCTCATCCATCTTATATCATATCATCATTTAAGTTGTTTAGGATAATATAGATTTGTTATTCTAAGCATCTTAAAATCATCTCATTTGCATCGTCATCCATAATCACCCATTTTGAACCTCTTTATCGCGAGATCTAATTTCACAAATTTGACCTTTTCACGATCTCGAGGGGGTAATGTACCGTTGTACTTTTCCAATAAGCATCCAAAAAATCAAAAAAATTTAATTTCGGGATTATGAAAGTTTATTCTTTTAAACGTCTAACAAGTACATTGTCAAAGAGGGCAAAATGTAGACATGTTAAAAATTACATCATGCATAATCATATTCCATTCATCCAATAAATCGTGACTTCTAAATCAAATCCAAATCATACATTTTCCATCATTTTCGATTTAAATAAATCACTAAGTCCAAAATGTCAACTCACCTTAATCAGTACTAAATCAGCATGATCATCATCTAATCCTAATCTAATACTAATCACATCCCACTTGCATTATCTAGACCTAGCTATTTTGCAATAATAACCAATTTTATTGATTTTATTAAAACACCATTTTCCTCAACACATGACAAGTCAAACAGGGCATTTATTGCTGTTTTTCCTTGTCCCCCTCTCAGCATTTATGGCAAAATTTGAATTCAAATTTTCCCCCTCTTGGGCACTCTTCCCAAATCTTGCACACACATCAACCAATCACATGATGACAAGTGTCCTTATCTCATTGGCAGAATCTTAATCCCACATTGGTCCCTCTTCAACACTTAGCATTTTGAAAATCTTTAAATACAAGCATCATCCTCAAGCAAATCCTCCACAACTTGATGCAAGGTCATTCTCTTTGAGAACTTATCTTGTCCATTTATCATCTCCATCATCTATAGCATTTCATCATCTTGAGCTTTTTATCAAGGATTGTGAAAGGGTCACTAGCACATGTGACACCAATCCACTATGAGATAGAGTTGGATCATGTCTTTCATATGCATTATTTAGTTTCTATTGTTCCATTTTTATTGCATGATTGATGTGTTTCATTATTTCATAGGGATGTTAAAATGGTGTTTTAAACTAACCATTTTGCAGATTTTAGCATCCACAGGTTATTAAAAAGTAAATAATCTAAAGAAAATATTGAAAAAATATGGGTAGAGGACACAACAGACCTTGAACAAGAACAAATTAAAGAAACCTTCTTTAATTTTTATAGGAACTTGTTCTCAAAGGGAAATAATGCAAATAGCCATAAGGCAAGGGATCTATGTAAGAAAATAATCCCAAATTTTTTATCAAAGGAGCATATTAACATACTAGATAAGGAAATAACTGAAGATGAAATCAAGAATGCCATCAAGAGCCTAAACAATGACAAATCCCCTGGAGCATATGGCCTCCTAGTGGAATTTAATAAACAAAATATGGAATGGATCAGTAAAGACCTACTATAAATCTATAAAGAAGTTGCCCAAGTGGGATCCTTAGGACAAATATTAATAAGGGAATAATTAAATCAATACCTAGGGAAGGAGACAAAACCCTCCCAAAGAATTGGAGACCTATTACATTGCTTAATGTCTCATACAAAATTTTGGCCAAAGTATTAGCCAGTAGGTTGGTGAATATTCTCCCAAAATTCATAAGCATTACCCAAACAAGCTTCATTAAGGGAAGATACATCCTGGAAAACTTGATAACAAGTTGGGAAGCTATGAGCTAGGCCAAGAACTCATATAAGAATGTAGCCATGTTTCTTCTTGACTTTGAGAAGGCTTATGATAGAGTTGAATGGGGTTTCCTACTCATGGCTTTGGATTCCCAGATAGCTTTTACCACCTGGTGAAAACACTTATGAAAGATGTTGTGGCTCATATTGAAACCAATGGGTCTTTAACTAAGGAATTTAACCTTGAAAGGTCAATCAAGCAAGGTTTCCCTCATGCCCTTGCACTATTTGTCATTTCTTCAAATGCAACCTTTTACCTTCTAAGGGAAAACTCAACCTCCCGTAGAATCAAATGCATCTCTCTCCCCAACAAGGATGAACTTCTAAATTTATAATTTATAGATGATACTACCCTATTTTTGAATCTTGAAGAGAAAAATATGGAATCCCTAATGGTGAAACTTGGATTGTTTTATAAAGCCTCGAGAGAAAAACTATCAAACAAAAAATCTATTATGTTGGGATGGAAAGACACCCCGCCAAGTTGGCTAGAGAAATTTGAGTTTCAATGGGGAGGCCCCCCAAACAAGTAAGATATCTTGGAATCTCGTTTTCTGTGAGCCTTGGAAGCCTAAAAGACATATGGCTATGGATAAAGGGGAAAATTAAGAACAAACTAGATAAATTGGGCAAATGATACCTCTCCTTGGTAGGAAGAATGCAAGTTTTCTAGAATATCTTGTCACCATATAGTGTTTACTACTCTTCTATCTGGATCTTTATTAGTTATTAGGTAAATGAAATACAAAAAAAAATAAGGAATTTTTTATGGTCAGATGGTAAGGTTAAAAAGAAGAAACATTATGTAAAGTGGGAGTGGTGTTGTATGATAAGGCCAAGTGGGATTGGAGATAAAAGACCTAAAGAGGCAAGAAATAGCTCTAACAACCAAGTGGATACTCAAATATCTATAAGGCAATAAGCCTTGGAAAGTTCTTATAAGGAATAACATTCAATTAGTAGTTCCCAAGAAATCCAAATCATGGAAGCTACTCCCGCTTAGTGACCTAGTAACTTGTTCATTTCTAGTAGTTTAGTAGTTCCTGCAAGATTTGCAGTCTTCAAAAGAATGCGAAAGGCTTGGTAAATTATCACTAAGAACATTAATAATAAAGACATCATTGACACTAACAATAAACTTCATGAGAATAGATCCATTTGGTGAAATCTTAAATATAAAAATAAACCTTTAGCTCTAATGCAAGGTTGGTCAACTAAAGGTTTGGCTTCCAAAATCATCAAAACCTTCAAGTATATTTTAATTTATGACCAAATTAAATCTCAGGCCTCACTTAGTTTTGAATTCAACCTTCCTCCCTCCAATTGAAGAACCTACTCCATGGTCAAAGGAGCTTGTGAGGCTCTTCACCTCCCTAGAGTATGTAATGATGAAAATGACTATTTTAATAATTTAAAATGGGATGATGGAAATAATATTTAAAAAGTGAATTCCAAAATTATATACAAAACTCTATGACAATAATTTTGTATTTGATTATCTTAGTTCTTGAAATGGAATTTAACTCAATCTAGTAAAAGATGGCAGAAGGTTTTTGTGGAAAATTGGTCTAATGTCATTGAACCAAAAAAGGCTTTCTTCAAATGGTTGCTAATACTTCAAAAATTGCTTTACAAATTTAACCACTCTAATATTGATTTGTGCAACTTATGTAGACAATTTGAAACTGTTAAACATATCTTCTTTGAGTGTTTTTATGTAAAAGAAGTTTGGAACCTATTTTGCTTTAATTTGAAAGGCTAGAAAGGTAACATAAAATGGTCTAAAATACTACTTGGTAATGTGGATGGATTGAATAAAGAATGCAATTTATATTGGTTAGTTCTCAATAATGAAATTTTATGGTAAATTTGGATTAAAATTAATTAAGGAAAAAATGCAAGGGGTCAAGAGATTGCTTACCGATTTTTACAAAAAACTCATGATTTATAATGTTGCTATATAGGTCACCTTAACGCTGGAATTTTCAAAGTATAAATTCTTAAAGCTACTAGGGGATGGGACAATTCGTGTAAACATAGCAGAAATAATGTATGGCCATACACACCGGGCCTTCGACAAAGAGAAAATAATACCCCTATTGAAGGGAATGACAAAACTCCTGAAGAGTTATAACAAAGGAGAAAGAAAAACTAAAAAGGAAAAACACACCACTAGATACCATATAAATGAAGGCTCTAATCTTGCTATTGAAGCTATCCGCTCTAATGAGGATTTGTTTGACATTGATCCCCCTCTTGGATGGGGGGACTGGGAGACATATGGGGAAAGTAGGAAAAAATGCTAGCTACTGATTTGAGACTCAATTATTGGTATTGTAGTAAAATATTATATGTAGTAAAATATTGTACATGTAGGAAAATATCGTACAATAGATGATGACACTCCTTATTTTGTATTGTATGTTGTTATAAGCAGAAGATGATGACACATATATGCTGCATAATGCATCAAGGAAATCTATATAATGTTTTTTAATCTATATTTAATATAAAAAAATGTCTTCATCATTTAGTCTTAATTGATGATACTTGACCTCAGATCAATTTTTGAGAAGATGGCTACACCACACATTTGGTCAAAGATATCATCAATGTTATGTAAAGGGTATTTATTAATTATCATTGTTTTGTTAAAAATATGATAATTTATATACATGTGCAATGTTCCATCTTTCTTATTGATGAAGATTACAAGCACTCCCCAAGGAGATACATTTGGTTGAATTAATCCCTTTTCTAGTAGAACCTACAATTGAGATTTTAGTTTCATTAACTATGTTGTGGTCATATGGTAGGTTTCTTTGGATACAAGTTTTGAGTCTAGAATTATATCAATTTTAAATTTGAAGGCTCCTTTATAACATAGCCTTGGTAGTTCATCGAGAAAAACATCCTTTAATTCATAGAGGAATTGATAATCTTAAAATATGGTTCTTTAGATTTCTCAAAATATACATCAAGGAGATTTGATAGTGATGAAATACTAGGAGAAATTACAAGAATGCTAAAATATGTACCTCAAAAGTTTGATTTATGATTCTATAGCCAATTCATCCCTAGGATGTGTATAGTTGTAAAATTTCCCCCCTCACAATTTCACATACATCTTTACATCCACTTTAGTGTCCACTCCCTTAGCATCTTGAGTAGGCTCATTTTGGCCCCTGCATCAGCCTTTTTCCTTCTTAGGATTCTCCAACACCCCTTTTCAACAACTACCCTCATGCACCAGTTTTCCGTTAAACCATGTGCTTTCCTTGTTTGTGTTGTTTTGTAGCATGACGTTTCTAGACATTAGCGCACCACACAGATGTCTGCACGCTGCATTAGCATCCTGCAACATTTCAACGTTCAAACGATCGTTTTCGTGCATGTTTTCCACTTGTCACCTCCTTTGGTCAGTGATAACGGCTTGAGATTCTTTGTAACCACCCAAGAAGCTTCTCTTCTCTTTTTAAATGTTATCTTTTCACTTCACTTGCAACTCT
>VDFB02123812.1:28893-54941 GCA_007258455.2 Sequoia sempervirens | reverse complement strand
GTCAACTCCCAATTTTGTTGTTGACGTATGGAAGACGACTTTCTTTTTCGGGGGTTGATGTAGTCGGCAAGATAGAAATAAATAAAGAAATAAATAATTGTGTTATAATGTAATTAAGTCCTTGACTGTTGGTTGGTTGTACTTGGTAGTTGTCGACGGTTGGTGTCCTCAACAAATGTTGGCTAGCTATATATTGTATGTTTGTATTTGTAGTCAAGGACCGCACACATTTTGTATTCTGTACTTATTCTTTATCCGATGAATGAAGAATATGATACATATATTCTATACATTGTCTGAGTAATTGATGTGTTTTATTATTGCTGTTATGTATTTCTGTTTACTCTTTGTGTCTTCGGTGAAGTAGCATTAGTGTGTAAACACTTGAGACTTGGCATGGACTTGGCAAAAAACTCGGCATAGACTTGGCGAAATAATTTTTTTTATAATTACACAATAAAAGAAATTAATGCATTTAGAGAACAAAATAGTCTAATTTGACTACCAATTTATCATAATTCAGACATTACACATGTCATATTATCCAAAAACTCTCAAAGTTTGAAATTTCATAGTTTCAAATGTATAACAACATTATAAATTTATAATTGTTTACATATGATGATACGTCAAAATGAAAAAAACAACCAAATACAATCTACATCTTCCTCTTTCCCCTCATAGTTTAACTTAATTTTTCAAGCCTTGAACTAGAAGTTAAGTTAGTATCAAAATGATAAATTGTTTCTTCAAAAGTGTCTTTGTTTTCCTCCATTGCATCCAATTTTGTTGCTTCTACTACTCCTCTCTCCAATTTTGCAATATCTTCATCAGTAAGGAGGACATCATCTTGTTCGTCTACAATCCATTTAACATAAGGACCAATCTCATCCAAGTCGATGGAATGATGTGAAATGCCCTCCACCTTTCTAGTTCGAAGGCGAAGGTTGTACCAAACAAAGACAAGAGCATTGAGGCACTCCTGGGTCAAATTGTTTCTCTTCTTTGTGTGAATGCTCTTGAATAGGCTCCAATTGCTTTCACACCTAGAAGCACTATAGGGCTGGGACAAAATATGGATGGTAGCCTTTGAAGATTTAGCATTTCCCCTAATTTTTCAAATCAAGGAAACAAAAAGAAGAAAATAATAGTTATTTGTTTGATGACTTGATCAACTTCCAATCCTTAAAATTTTTCTTCTCAAATTGTGTTCTTGTTAGGTCGATGTTTCTCTAGGTGAAATTCGCGAATAAGAACAAAAAATGACTAAAAAATGATGATTTTTCATTTCAAAATCTCGGCTGGGTATGTTCAGGTGCTACAAGAGTCCGAGCTTAGGAATCCGAGATATTGCATAATTTGATCAAGGATTTTCATTTTGTTATCTTACCTCAATTTACATGTTTTAAATTTAATTTTGTCAGAAGAGTAATTAAATTTAATTGAAAAGGTGAGCCAAATTGCCAATTGTTGCATTTGCACTTCGTTAGCACATGGGAGAGCCATTGCAAATGTTTTTTGGATTGACATTTGGCTTTAGGAAAAGTACTTTGAAGCATTGAAATGATAGAGAATTAAATGGCTTGTTGTAGCTTAATCATTACCAATATCCATTAACAAGTCACAATAAATTTTGCTCACTTTTGATCAAAACTTATAAATATGTTGAACTTGAACTGTCTTCATTTCATGTCCCCTTCTCAGTGACATCTCTCGGAGTACAGGATTAGCCTATCACACGACCCTCGTAGGCTGATAGACTGGATAGAGGGTCACTTTGGAGCTTGGCTCAGCTTCAGTTGGCAGAGTTTGATCAGTAGGCTTTCGTTTGGGCTCGATCGGAGACTTCTTGCAGAAGTTGCTATTTTTAGCAGTTCCTAGCAGTCAGCGTGGGACCCCTGCTATTTTTAGCAGTATGGATTTGGCAGCGTTCAGAATCACTTCAGTGTTCGTCAGCTTCAGACGGATCAGTCATCGGATGAATAACGAGGGAGATATTAATATTTAATTGTATTAATTAAATATTAATTATTGATGATTATAATATAAAGTTATAATATTAAATTATAACTTAAGTGATTCTATTTGAGGGGGTCGCCATCATCAGAAGGGGGCCAGATTGATAATTATATTTTATTATTAAATTTTGGCTGAGACTATTGAAATAATAAAAGAATTAAAAGTCAAATATTTTAATAAACCCTATTCTTGAGGAAATCGCACTTTTGAGCAATATAGTGCATTTGCATTGGGTTTTGAGCCATTATGTGATTATTGAGAATTGAAATTGATCAACTTTGATCTGAGCAAGAGACTTTAGGGTTTCAAGTTCAAATTCCTTGGGGAACGAGCCATCTCCATTGGAAGCAGTTCAGAGGGTGTGAAATAACACCTGATTTATTGCCAGCAGAGGTTTCTTCATCCAGAGGAAATCATTGATCTTCAGAGATATCTATTTACAGAGTTTTCAGCATAGTTTTTTATCCAGAAGTCATTCATTCATCAAGGCGCCTAGTTTATTGTCACTTTGGAGATTCACAGAATGCCGTACTTTATTATTAATTACTGCTGTACATCAGCCGTACCTTTCCTGCAGCAGGCCGTACCTCTGTCCTTTGAGCCGTACTTTGGTCTTCAAGAGAAACGCCTCCCTTTTTGGCTTCCAGCTTGCTTCATTGAGGGCGCTAGGGTATTGGAGATCTTTTGAGATTGTTTCCAGAGGAGGAAAGTGCCTTTCACACATCAGCCGTACCATCTCCAGTGATATACCAGCAAGCTGCAATCTTCAGGTTTTCATACAAAAAATCATTGCTTTTCTATTTGCATGCATTTGGATTCTTATTGTAATTGTTCCAGAAGAGAGATATATATATTGGCATCTATATTTCATCATTTCCAAGAGCTAGAAAATTTTATAGAATTTATTCCTTATTTTCTTGCAAAATCGCCATCTTCAAATTTTATGCAAAAACCCAAAAAAATCACAAAAACACCAAAACTTCAGAAAAACACAAAAAAACTATCAGATTCAGAAACAGAGGGAAACGAGGGTTTCTACAAAATCATCTTCATGGAGTACTTCTGATAGGTTTCAAATCTGCACTTTCTTTTGGGGGAAACACAAGTTAGGAGTTGGTTTTTCAATCCAACTTGGTATATACAAGTGCAGGAATAATTTGGATTCCAATTTCCAAATTCCTCAATAGTGAAATGGAAAGATTCAATTTCAAGCCTTTTATGAGAAGTGTACATATGATACGAGAGGTTTCATGGCTGACAGGTTGGGAGGCAAATAAATACATCTTCTGAAAATTGAAGATTATTGGTCCAACTGTGCTGATCAGTTCGAGTTTCAAAGAAAGGATTTTAGTTGTGTAACAGTAAATAACCAACAATATTTTGATATACTTTTAGAAGATGCAGATGACATTTTCGATGATGAATTTGAAATTCTATCTCCTTGGTTTATGATAAGTAACATAGATCATTAGCCTTTATCTTCTATAAGTTTGGCAAGCAAAGCTCCTTAAAATCAGGAAATGATGAAGGTTGTCTTGAGTAGAAGTAGATTCTTTCTATAGTAAAAAAAAAAAGAAGGAAGATCCTTAGGGGAAGCAAAAGAAAAAGCTCAATTTCTAGAGTTGCCTTTAATGAATTTACCACCATCTTCTCCAGGAATAGTGACAGGTACTATGATTTCAAAAGGTACAGGAAGTGAAAAAGATAGTAAAGAAAAGGGAAAAATGAAGGTAGTTGTTGATACAAAGGAAACCACCCTGAAGGTCATCAAATTGAAGTTGGTTGCTCAGAAGAGTGTTGTCATTTTCCTACAATTAGCCTAGGTCTAAATCATTGTTCATGTCCTCTACTCCTTTGTTTCCTATTCCCACTTCTCCTTTTGAGTCTCTTCCTTCTAGATTCCCTTCTCTGTCACCATTTAGCCCACTCCCTCCTAATGTTCCTATGGATGTTGTCTTGACATCCACTTAGCAAGAGTCTCATATTCCTCTTCCCATTATTGATATTTCTTCTCCAATTAGAGAGTCCTGTTGACGTGGTTTTTGTGACCGCACCAAACAGCAGAACAAAATAGTCCGAAGGCTATTCCATTCTCTCTTGATCAAAGTATTCCGTGCGCTAAGATTGCGAGAAAGTTCGCACGTTCAACTCCAAGGTTCCTTTAATGCGAATAGACCTAGTTCGGTTGATGTGTATTTGCTGTGTTCTTACGAGGGGACTTACACAATTGTTCAGACTTCTTGCAGTTAGCAGTTGGTATGATTTTGAAGGGGATTTTGCGCGTATGATTTGGCAATATAGCTTGTTCTCCTAAAACTAATCGGAAATGTGCGGAAAAGTAAAGGGTATAAGGCCTAATAAATTTATATTCTATTCTAAATGCAGGATATGTGGAGCTTCGTTTCAATAGACTTCAACCAGATTTCACCTAGCCTCACGTCGGACAGCCTCAGTAAAATCGGTGCAATCTTCAAGGGGATAGTAAAAGATGTTCAAGTTATAATTTAACATACATACACCATCAAAACGACGCATATAAGCATGTAAACCACAACCGAAGTTAAACTCAAGATAATGTCCAGTTGACCACGCAAGGCGGACTTATCATCAACAAGCCGCTAGTGGTATGGAATAAAGTGAAGCTATCTCAATAAAACACCACACATCAAAGTAAACTACTTGCATGAAATTAAGCTACTTGGATACGAAAGGAAGAAGAAACCTTGCTAGCAATTCATGACAAGACGAATTCCACCGTCAATGAAAAGATCTATTATCATGAAAAGTATTACACAACAATCTCTTCAAAAGTTTTCAAAGGGAAAACTTTCTTTCTTCTCCACACTATGCTAAGCAAAATGACTACTATACTCTACTATACAATCTCTCCAATCTCTAGCTCTAATGCTAATGCTTGTTCTAATATTCTAATGAAATACAAATGAGGGGGACTCCCCCTTTTATAGCTAGCCAAGTCCCAAAAGACGGCTAGGGTTACAATCAATAGAGTGGCCAGAATCGTGCCACCTCAGCCCTAACCCTAAAAACTGCCAGAATAAGGAGTGGTACATTAAATGAATCAAAGATTCCCACTCACTCCCATAAATAGTAAATGTAATAAATGCTCCATATTCAGTCTTCTAGAAGATCCTCGTCCAGTAGTGTGTTCCCATTGGCCTTCTCTCTGACTGCCAACTCAACAAATCTGCCAAGTACGGCCTCAACCTCATGAACTGAAATAGGTGGAACACAATCTAACTGAAACTCTAACACCGTGACTGAATGCTCATGCCTCGTACAAGATTTCCTCCAAGCAGCTAAGGAGTCCTGCGTGTTCTGGATCAAAGTGGAGAAAGTAGAAGTATTCTCGAAATCATCCTGTACAAAGGTCTTAACATCTGCAAAGAAAGGCACCAGCAAACCCCTCAAATTATCAACACTTATCTCATCCGGATTCAGCCGCCTAGCAAATATGGCCTCAAAGGTGTTCTGAACTCCATCTATAATGTTGGCCATAGCCTTATGTACTCTGGCTGAATCTGCCTGTGCCGCATCGAAGAAACCACGCCCTGTGATAGCCGAAGAATACCATCTAGAGAAGTCATATCGGTCATTCGCCTGAATGACACCTCCATCAATCAGCAACTGCAATGGCACATGCCTCAATACCTCAAGGCGTTGGATCACCTTACTTTGATAGATAGAGGCATCGCCCCAAGCATGATCCACCGCATCCATCCGTGTCAAAATAGTAGAGGCCTGCTGAAAGGCAGAAGCAAGGTCCTCCATAAATTTCTCTGTCTCAGCACGAACTCCTGTGACCCGATTGCTCACGCCTCACATTGCCATCCTCCCCAACTCTACTAAGCCGCTGATCGACTCTCTAGGAATATCTGCCGGAGGCTCTATCACTGGTACATCCTGCCCTCGAGAACGAGACAACTGCTGAACGTATCCAATTAAGGCTTTGTGTTCTCATTTCAACTTCTTATATTTCCCTTCCTTCTTGAATAATCTATCCTTGAGGGCAAGGAAAGAGTTATCACACTCCTCAACAATCTGAGCACCAGTAGGGCGTCCCAAATCCAGAGTGGTGACCACATAATTCTTAGGAACTGCTTCATTCCGGTCACACTCAACTCGTGGGACAGCTATGTGAAGAGTACGAGAGCCATCCTCCTCAGTGGATATCTTTGAAAACTTTCTTGCCTTCTTCTTCTGTGGAGGTGCACTGATCCTGTTCAAGAACTCTTCCATCTCAACCGCTGGATCAATTTCCTCACTAGGGCTTCTTCTCATTCTATCTTTAAGCCAATCGGGCACCTCATACTGTATATCGAAGGGCTGCTGCTCCTGTGCCTCTACTTCTCTGACCTGCTCAACTTCTTCATCATTCTGGCGAGGCTCATCGTCCTCAAGTGGCTGAGTATCACCTGACACTATATCATCATCATCGTTCATGGCCTCTAATTCCTGCTGAAACTGAGGGTCAGTAATAGTCCCCTCATCATCATGCTGATCGATCCTAACAGGTACATTGGCACTTTGGCCAACCGACTCTCTCCGTGGAGGCTGAATATCATCCTGTACTACCGGTACCTGATTCACTGCAACCCTCTGATCAGCAAACAAAGACACCTCCTGTATACTTGGAGAACGTGTCTCCAATGGTGTTGCAACTGTAATCCGTGGAGGCTCTGGCTGAATAGGCTCCTGCCGAACTATTTCCTTCTTCCTGGACTCTGGACCTCTTGTAATCTGTTTCTTTCTTCCTGTGGTGGGCGTCCTGTGATCTCCCATCAAGTTGTCAGTCAAGGCAATTGACCTACTCTTCAACCTGTTCACTCGCCTATCAACCCATGCTCTAGTAAATGTCATAACTGGGATAGAGAGAGTATCTAAATCTGCAACCTCGGGCTCTGACCAATCTATAGGTGGAAGTGGAGTATCTCGAACAGCAGCATAATCTGGATGCACAACATCCATATCCTCATTGACCTGGTCCGGAACTGGCACAACCTCACACTCCCTGATCAAGGTAATTGGCAACCGAGAGAACATTCTCTTCCTTACTTCAATTTCATCAACTACATCAGTCCAGTAATCCTCAATGGTGGCCTTATGCTTGAACTCCTCTGACAACACCCACTTGATGTTATGATGCGGGTCATAGTGTTGTCGACTTGTGTGATATGAGAAGTGATAAAATTGAAGCTCACTTTCAGCTTCTCTAGCTGCCTGTATCGAAGGACACACCTCATCCGAGTTGCCCATAACAATTGGAAATTCTATCCCTCCCTTTTTCTTCTTCTTTTGAATTTTTTCAAAGGCTAGCAACTGTCTGGATATCTCTAGCATTATTATTCTATCTGTCGGGTACTTAGGCAGTCTATATGGGTATGAGGAAAAACCTTGCAGCCTAATGTATGAAAATCTCGGAAACTGTATAAACCAGCACCCATACCTTTCAATTAGCTCCTGGGCATGTCTAGAGATTCTGTGATGTAACCGCTCCTGAAGCAGCCTCATGATGTACATAGTGAATGAATCGTTGACACGTTTGTAGTAGGTTGTGCTTGACAGGTGCAACTGTGTACACGCCTCATGGATTTTGAACTGATGAGAGCCGCATCCCACAGGTTCTTTGTAAGAAATCCCCCTGTACCTCGTCATCCGTGCCAACATATAAATGAGATAGGAGCTCATATAAAATGTCTTCGTTCTCCTCAAGCTCAGGAGCTGCTCATGTATATTATCGCTTATCATCTCGGCCCAATTGACATAATCTTTTCCTTCTAGCACCAAGTTGATGTAATAAAACATCCAAGGCTCAAAAATGTAGGACTGTGGGCAACCACCAACCCTGCTCAACATCATGATGAGATCACAGTATTCTTGTTTCAGGTCCTCCGCTATGATCTGTTTTGGCAACTTCGCACGAGATGGCTTAGGAGTGCTCATCCAGTGAGTGTTAATTGTCTCCATGCATCGTTCAAAAGCAGAAGCATACATCCGCTCCGCTCGCTACCTGGATTTGTAGATCATATTCCTGTGTACCGGGATCCTGAAAGCTTCACCAATGGCTGCCGGAGTGAGATTGGCAAGCACTTGGCCATCTGGTGACATGATCGACTGGTGTTCCTTCTCGTAGCAATTAGCGCACTCCATTATCAGCTCTGAGCACTGAATGGCTGGCGGAAAACCAGCAGCTGCATATAATCCACTCCGCACGATGTTGTGTGAAGTGACCGAAGCCCGATGACTTCCAATTCCAAACATCCTGTTCTTGAAGGTCTCTAGGTTGACGGAGCCCAGCTTAGTGTCCGTCAACTTGCCCAGCTTTGAGATGAACTTTGACTCTGGCATGAATGTCTTGCTCAGCTTCTTGATCACAGCTTGTCTTGAGGCACCATTGTCTTTTCCAGTTGTCCTCGCTTCAGCCATCTGCAAACAACAACATTCATCAGCAATTTAATTTAATAAAATAAGGCATTGACATTACATAGGGGCTGCAGTCGTCCTCAAGAAGCTGCAATAACTTTCGTGTTTGCAAACCTCAGCTTCTTCTCTTGAATAAATTCGAATTCCAACACTTAGAACAGATTTCTAAGTGGACTTTGATGACTTTACTTCACTATCCTCAATCAGCAATTTGAACTTCAATAACTTCGTATCAGCAATCAGCAATCTCACACTTCGAAAACTTTCAGCAACTTACTTCACTTCAAGGCGTCTCCTTCAACTGGCAACTTCTACTTCAGCAATGAATCAAATTTCAGCCACTAGCAAAGTCGTACCTCTAGCACAAGCAACTCTGGACTTCAGCAAAAACTTCTTTGACCAGCAAGGGCGTATTTCTTCAGCTGTCAAGGCGTCCACTAAGTTCAACCAAGATAAGCTCTAGCAAGTTCGAATTCAAGCTCCTAGCAACCAGCAAACTCAAGTCTTCAACCAACAAGTGCGTCCTCCTTAGCAATGGCACTTTCTTCAGCAACTCAAGGCGTCACCCTCAACTAGTCTCAGCAATCTCAACAAAACTTTGAACTCTTCACTGCAATGCCTTACTTAGAGCAACGCCTCTCTGCCAGGAAATGCTGAAAACCTATTTATATAAACTGAATTCTAGAAGAAGTTAATTTTAGCTAGTGCCATTAAACTCCACACTCACTCCACTTCAATTCCACCTCTTTCCCTCTTCGGGTGTTTCTACACTTTGTCTCCCGCCATGTCGGGAATCTTGTATTCTCTTCTAGAAACTTGACTTTGACCCATGCTTTGAATTTGTTTTCTAAAATTCTACTTGCACTCCATCTTCTTTTAACTCACCAAATGGAGCTCACTGGAAATTCCTAATTCAACTCTCCTCTCCGGTACCATCCTTGAAGAATTCAAACAAAATTAAATAGGCAACTCCTCGAACTCAATATCATTCAAGAAAATTCATCTGAAAGCACATTTTATTCATTCACTTTAGAAAATTTAAAATTCTCCCTTAGGAAAATTCACAATTTGAGCACTGATTAAATTCTTCACTGAAAGAGTGTCGGCGAAGTGCGGAAGACCTGGAAATCCATCCATCATCACGAACGTCAAGTACCTAGAAGAAAATTTTCTTCAGAACGCTTCGAATCCATGGGTACCCAACGAACGGGTTCATTCAATTTTTTGAATTTGAACCTTAGAAAAATATTATTTTCACCATTTAAATTCATTCTTCGCCTGCGATCATCCTGTGTTGCTCTGACTTCTTGAAGAACTTGAATCATCTTGCATTATCATCGTCTCTGACTCCACTGCTGATAAAATTTGCTCGTGCTTCGGAAAACTTCATCACTCTGAGGCTCTAGGCGTATTTTCCAAGGGAAAATAATTTGCCTTAGAAAATATCTAAATTATCTCACGTTGAGAATTTTCCTTAGAAAATTTTATTCGCTCACTCGCCGGTGTTGGGAAATTTCAACTTTACTTAGCAAAATTTTATCCATGCCTAGCACACTTTCATTGCTCACTTCACACTTCATACTTGAAAATATTGATTTAAAAAACCCAACGCCTAGGCAACCTCTCCAACACTTGGAAAATATTTTATTTTCTTACTTGAGGCGCCTAGCACTTAAGGAAAAATCACGCCTTAGCAATTTTGTTTTCACACTTCACACTTCACTCCACCCCTAGGCGCATACTTAGCATTTTACTTCCACCACCTTGAAATAATTTTTTAACACACATATCACTTTCAACGCCTTAGGAAATATTTCTAACACCCTTATGACTCCCATCTCCCTAGGCGCATATAGCATTCTTGAGGAAAAATCACGCCACACACCTTAGAATTGAAGAGAAAAAAAAATCACGCCTTGAAATATTTCTAACACCTTTAGGCTCCCAACACACACGCCTAGCAAAATTTCTCTAAGGCCCACCACCTTGGGCGCATTCTACACATGATGGAGGATAACGCCTAGCTTTTACCTTGAGTTTACCACGCCTTGGCAAAATTTTCACCTCAATTACCACCCTTATTCACCATTTACTATCCAAACATGGGCGCATTTGAGCCTATCCACTGGATGACCTTTCAACTCCACCTTTTTTGTCTTGACATGCACAAGTTTGGGTGCATTTTGGAGGGTGAGGAGGACGAGCTTGTTGACTGTGTTGACTCTCTCTTCCTTTGGGCGCATTTTGATGTGTGTGAAGGATAAACTTTTTCCAACGCCTCAAGAGTGACTCTTCACCTTCCAAATTTTGTCTTCACATGCATGACTTTGGGCGAATTTTGGAGGGTGAGGAGGATAAGAAACTTTGACTTTGCTTTGACCAATTTGCTTTTGGGCGCATTTTGCCTTGTGTACAGGATAAACTTGCATCTTGGGTGCATTTTGAGGGGTGAGGCGGATTTCTCATACTTAGAAAAATTTTCAACTTTTCCCTCTTCAAGTTGGGCGCATTTTGGCCTAGCAGCAGGATGAAATTTCGTTGACTTTCTTTGACTTCTTCATCTTGGGCGCATTTTGCCCCCTGAACAGGACGAACTTCATACTTAGCATTTTCTTATGCCTCCTTACTAGCTGGGCGCATTTCCTTATGCCTGCTGGATGAATGATGTTGACTTTCTTTGACTTTTCTAGTTTTAGGCGCATTTTGGCCTGCCTGCGCCTGCAGGATGAAATCTCATTTTCAAAAACTTCCCATGCTTCCTCATCAACTGGGCGCATTTCACTAAGCCTGCTGGATGAAGTTCCAGACTTAGAAAAATTTTCTCGTTCCCTGCCAGTATTTCATACCCTGCTATTTATAGTAAGCCTTCTCATTTTTGCACTTCTGAAGCTCGGATCAACTTGAAATTTTGCACACGGCATCCTCACTGGCTTATCAACCGGTCGGCACTGCCACTTTTAGTCACCCTGCTATTTTTAGCTTGTTTCTGAAGGTGGCTTACTATAAATAGTAAGCTCATGTTTCTGATAGCTCCCAAGCTCCGATCGAGTTGAAATTTGAATGAGGCGCTCCTCACCACGCATCCTGCCGCCGACAATCGACGCATGCGCCAATTTACTATTTTACGCTTCAAATCGGGACTTAATTATAAATAGTGCCCTGCTTTGACTCGGAATTTCTACCGGCGAGGGATCGCTGTGGTGGTTTACACCGTTTCGAAAAATTTGACTTTTTACGCCATTTTCAGTTCAAGCCGGAAAACCCCAATTTGTTTCGCCAGACGCGCACTCAAATGATATCCGCTTTGCCTGCTTCGCGACACCATCGCCTCGCGGACCAACTGCCGAGGCTACTGCCGACACACCTGCTAAAAATAGCAAGTTCCTTACTGAGTGAGAATCTCCGTTTGCATGTCACACCATCGCGAAGCTCTCGAAAAACCCATCAGGATTCACCCGACATGCAAAAGAAACCTCGACATGCAAACCCTAAAAATAGCCTCAGAAGGCTGAATCCTGAAAGTGGTCATCTCGTCTTGCATGTTATATCATCGCGAAGGTCTCGAAAAACCCAGAAGGAATACGCAGACATGCAAAGAAGAACTCTGCATCTGAACCCTGAAATTTGTGCCGGAAGCCTGACTGCTAAAAATAGTAAGTTGTCCGTTTTCGCTCAAATTTTGCACGCGAGTAGCCTGACGTGCTCTGAATGCTGTGTGACTGTCGGAATCTCAAAATAGCTGACAAATTGCCCTGAATTTCACACTTACTAAAAATAGTAAGTACCTCAGAATCTGATGAAAACTTGCTGAAAGCTTGCTGGAAACACACTGACAACAACGTTAAGTTCAATTTTCAATTTACTCACTTTACTTGCCCTTGGACTGACCAGAAACGATGAAAACCTAATTTTAGACTTGGTCAATTTCACACTCAAACTCACTGACGGGCGCAACCCCTGAAAGGTAGACATCAGAAAAGAGACAGAGCGAGAGAGAGAGAAGAAAACCCAAGCCAAAAGACCGGAATGAGCAAAAATTTAGGGGGTCCCCATCTTGAATGGGGTGATGTGTGAAAAGGTCACAACAAGTCCCAAAGTACATATGTAAATACAACTTCTACCAAGCCTATCTTCTCAGTTCTAGCTTGTTCTTTTACTTTTGGATTCGACAACTTCAATTCTTCTCTCTCCATTGTTTTGGGCTGTTAGTGTTGTCAAATAGAATGTTGGAAGTCTTCAAATTCTTGTTAGAAGTCCTCTTGCACAGAATTCGAAAAGACAAGATCCATTGAATGCTTCAAATTCTTTTTTAAAAAAATTCCATGTCAACATGAAGCCTCCCTTTTAATCAGAAAATGGTTTCAAAACAAGCCCCTATCGAAAACTAATGGTTTCAAAACTGCCTGTCCAGAAATAATGGTTTTGTAGACCACTTCTTAAGGTAATTTCTGCACCTGAAACTTAGTGCAATGTCTTCATTTGATCATGAGCTTTTTTCCTAGATCCCATATGGATTAATAAATCTTCACAAAAGTTGAAACCAACATTGTTGAATAAATTATTTTATTATAAATATTCACACATGATGAAGTTGGTAAGAGTCTCAAACTAGTATGCCCTATTCTGACAGGTGATCACAGTGAACATCAAAGGATGCACATCTATGATAGGCATATTGGTTATCATATTCCATACCACTCTTTTGCAAATCTACTGGAACTCCATAGGCTTGCATGCAACTCGTAGCTAGCTGGGATTTTTAATATGTATTTGAATATGTTAAAAAATAAGTATTTAATGTATCTTCTCTCCATCATGTGTGCATGCGGGCATGAGGAAGGCTTTCTCTGCACATAAAGGTGTTCTTCTAATTTAGCCACATACAGACATTTCAGGGATTAGAACAAAAATAATTCCACTTTCCTTTTCTCTGCAATAAACCAACTCAGGAAAAACTCGGAAGGAAAAACATATGAATAATCTTCAGGATGGATCCATGTAGGATGATGTCAGGTAAGTTTGAGAAGACAATGATTACTCAGTTATAACTTATAAGATTTTACAAGATCTCTATATGATATAGCTCAATTGTGATGACCCTTGCATAATAATAAAAGGCAATGATGTTAGTGCATCATAAATATGTACAAAATGACTTTTACCATGTGATGAAGCATTAAATGATAAATATATTCTATGACATGCTATTACATAAAGATAATCATCTCTACCTGTTAATTTTCAAATTTAGCCAAAAACAAGAAATAAAAAACACATAATAAGATGCTGAAATTAATGTCATTTTTTCTGACCATGTTTGCCATGCAGGTGTCCGATTTCCTGGTTTAATTCACCCTGGACTTATTGGAACAGCGCCATCCAAGGAACTCCTTGATATATGGAATGAAAGGGAGGCATCCATATTGCATAGTAGTTCAGAACTGAGTGGAGTGTGTAGTGTCTTGCATCAACGACCATTTGCATATTTACCAACTAAAAAGGGTGCCCTACTTGGAACGGTAATAATTACTTCATGCTTCTGATACTTCTTAAGTATAAAATAATTTACGTTTGTTAATTCATTAATCAGATTACATTTATTGAAATTATAGGTCGGTTTCGCTTTAGAGATTTTGAGAGTCATCTAAATTGGACAGCAAACAATTATAGTGGATAGTTACTGAATTGCATATACACTTCTACTGTGAGGTATATTTATGGTAGGGCCATTGAAAATAGTTACAATGGTGAATTGTATGGTTTCCCACACGAATTGCGATTGTTGAACACATTTATCTCTAAACTCAAACTGCCTTGTGCTCATATGATTTGGCATTATCTCTTTCCCTCTACTACAATGGACACAAATGTGAGGCTAGTCTCATCAACATGGCAAATAGCCTTCCTAGGAATGATTTCTGAGGGATGATTGTATCGGATTTTGTGGCTGAAATCTGGCTTGGTGTTGTTTGCGGTACAATGGTTGTATGGTGAATAGTTTCTCCACACCAACCACTGATATCATGTCAATTTGGATATAGTTTCCATGTTTGGTGGTGTATTGTTGGATGTAGATGAGAAGGATGTGCTGAGACGACAGTGCAATGACAAGGATTTTTGTAGACAGATGCTCCTCTATAGGTGGGTGACGGGGTCATAATAGGCCATGGTTGCCTTTCCAACACATCCGCCATGGCCATACAGAAGCAGCTCACCGAAGGAGAGTAAACTATGCAATATCGTTTCTTAAGAGTGGCAGATTTGGCACCACTAGATTTAGAGGATTGAGGAATCATCCTTGACAATTACTACACTGGATAGTGCTCAGGCAGGGGGATAGGCTGGCTTATGTTGTCTCTGCCCAATACTGTATATAACCAGGTTAGTTTGAGATAGTTTTGTTGTTTTTACTTATACTGCATGCATATATGTAGTTTTTGACCTCTATTCCATCATTTCTAGATGGATAATTTTAATATTTTTAAAATCTTATACAAAGGGAGTGGTCCCCAAGACCACAATTTGCCTATCAAAAAACATTAAAATTTAATATTATTAAAACTTGTAACTAAAAAATCAAAATTTGAACCCAAAAACATGTAAACTTTATGAAACAGAAAATAAAAATAAAATATGGTTAAAAGCCTCCCTTTGCTACTCGACCCGCTTGGAGCCGCAAATAACTTGCAGGCAAAAACAAATGAAGGCTTCCCCTCTCCTCCTTCTCACTTGAGTAGGTGACAAAAATTTTATGCTCCTCACTTTTCTTCTTAATGATGGAAGTAGACCGTCGATGAACCATATTTTCTTGAGATAGTTGGCTAGTTCTGATTGTAACTTTACAAGCAATTATTTAATTTCTCAATTATAAGCTCGTACATTTTTGTGCTTACCTTGTTTTGTATTGTAAATTTCTGCTACTATTTCATTATCATCACAAAGCAATTTAAACTCTTCTTCGAAAGCTTTCTTTAATCTCTCCCATGTATTTCAGGAGGCTTGGTCAATTTCTATATACCAGTCAATCACTACACCTCACAAGGTGGCTGGAAAAGATCAGAGCCAAATTGCTTTATCATCTAGCCCATTTTCTGTCCAAATTGTTTCACAAGTCTTATAGTGCCTAACGAGATCCTTCGATCCATTGCTTTTAAACTTGGCTAGCTTTTGCTTTTCTCCACTAGGGCTTACCGTGATTTTATTTTGATGCAAACTTGGTGCCTAGAATCTTGTTGCTAAGGAGTTTTGATTTGGACGTTTCGATGCTTCTCTCGCACTCTCGGCTATGTAGAAATCCTCAACTCTTCCTTAGGATTCAACCTTTCGCACACTTGTTTCGCTTTTAGATTTTCTTTTATACACCCTTGGCTCAGCTCCTCCTTTGATTGACAACCTTTCAATGCTCTGAAGGCTACTCTTACACAATTCTGTGAAGGAATTTGACTTCGTTTCCCAACTTCCCTCGTCTAGAGAAGGTTGTCTTGACTTTTCATATGTTGTCATTGATGTCAAAGGAGTATTGTCCTTGATGTCAGATGAGTGTCAGTTATGCTAGTCAGTTCTATCATTGATGCAATCACACCCAGAAGATTGGAGAATGCATAATATTTTGAGTTATGGATGTATATGTGGCTAGCTATGGTGTTGTAATCGGTTGAGGAATGTTTGTAGTATCATACTATGTCTATTCATGTCAATGGAAATAATCTGGAAGTTTGATCCAGAATGTTTGAGGTAAGTTACCCAGACAATGAGATTGTTCTAGTAACATATTTTGATTTGCATTTCTTCATGGATGCGAGTTATGTCCTGTGGTTTGAAAGGAGAGTATTGTTGTGACCTTTTCACACATCGCCCCATTGCAAATGGGGACCCCCCCTAATTTTTGCTTCGTTCGGGTCTTTTGGCTTTGTTTTTCTGTTCTCTCTGTCTCTTCTATCCGGGGATGTGCCCGTTTGAATTGAAGTTTTGGCTAAGTCTGTAAAATTAGGGTTTTGAGTCTTCCGGCTAGTTTAAAGTCAAATGGAGTGAATAAATTGAAATCTGAGTTTGGCATTGCAGTCAGTAAGCTTCCAGTAGGTTCCCATCAAAATTTCATTGAATTCCGACAACTTACTATTTTTAGTAAGTGCCTAATTTGGGACATTTTTCTCGGCACTTTTGAAGTTCCAATTGTTACACTGCATCCAGAGCACGTCAAGCTATTTGTCTGCAAGTTTTGAGCTGAAACATACAACTTTCTATTTTTAGCAAGTATCACCTTCAGGAGCTGATTTTAGGGTTTACATGCGAAGTTTTTCAATGCATGTCTGGAGAATATTTCTGGGTTTTCTGAGACCTACGCGATGATATAACATGCAAAGTGAGATGATAACTTTCAGAACTCAACCTTCAGAGGCTATTTTTAGGGTTTGCATGTTGGAATTTTGTACGCATGTCTGGACATTCTTTGTGGGTTTTTCGAAAGCTTCGCAGTGGTATAACATGCAAACCAGGATCAGGATCTTTTTCAGTAGTTGTCTTCAAAGGCTATTTTTAGGGTTTGCATGTTAGACTTTTCAGTGCATGTTAGGTTATTCCTTATGTGTTTTTCAAGAGCTACACAGTGATGTGACATGCAAATAGAGTTGGTCACTTTTTTGGGGACTTACTATTTTTGGCAGATCCACTCTGGCAGCCCCCCCCAACACTTCAGTATCACAAACTGACTGACATGCAACAGAAACGGGGTCAAACGGAGATCGTTTAAGCAACATGCAAGTCAAATTAGGGTTTCCAGCTTCGGGGCCTAAAATGAGGGGTCAAACGTCAAAATCTCCAAAAATTGATGTATCCCACTACGATCAGTATCTTTCAGGCTATCCATTGGTAAAATTTGAAGGCAATCTAACCACTTACTATTTATAGTAAGGCACTCCAGAAACAGGCTATAAATAGTAAGTCAGCAACAGGTGCCAATGTGAACAGGTAAGTTAACCCATGAGGATCACGTCATTCAGATTTCAAGTTAAACGGAGTTGTGGAAGTCCTGAAACCAAGCAGTTACTATAAATAGTAAATCACCTCCAGAAACATGCTATAAATAGCAAGTCAGCACGAGATGGTAGTGTGAACAACTTAACTAGGTCATGAGGATCCTATGGCGCGAATTCCGGATCAATCCAAGCTTCAGAAGGGTGAAAACTAGAAACTTGCTAATATAGCAAACTAGGGCAAGCAAGCCATAAAAATGTCTAAGTCTGAAGAATTTCCTGCTCACCCCTTGAAAGGCACCCATGTTGGATGGCAGGATGAAGGATGAAAAGTTTTCAATTGTAAATTTTTGCTCAAGCCCCCTAAATGCGCCCTCAACTTGATGGAGATGATAACAAAAATTTCAAGTCTTGATGATATTCCTTCACCCCCTATGAAATGCACCCAAGATGAGATTGGCAGAAAGATGAAAAAGTTTCAAGTATGTGAAACTTCCTACTTGACCCCTCAAATGCGCCATCATCTGGAAGAGGCGATAGAAAAATGTTTAAGTCATGGAAATTCCACCTCCACACCTCAAATGCGCCCAAGGAAAGAAGTAGTGGTGAGAAAAATGGCTAAGGCAAGTTTAAATTCCTCCTTGACCCCCTGAATGTGCCCAGTGTGAGGGAGGAGGTTGAAATTGTTTCTAAGGCATAAAAAAAATTCCTCCATGATCCTTGATATGCGCCCAAGCTAGAAGATAGGGATGAGAAAATATTGTAAGTGTTAAAAGTTCCTCTAGACCCCTTGATATGCGCCTAAGCTAGAAGGGATGTTTGGAAAATTTTTGAAGTATGAAAAAATGGCTCCTTGAGCACTGGTGAGTTGGAAAAACGTCCAAGGCAATCAAAATGGAAGCTTGGCCTCTTAAATGCGCCCAAGCTTGTGAGGAAACATGAGAAATTTTGTAAGTATTGGTAAATGGCAGGAGGCCCATCAAAATGCGCCCACCTTGTGAAGGGTGACTTAAAAAGTTTCTAAGTATGCAAAAATGGAAGCTCCACTAGTGAAATGCACCCAACTTGCATGGTGGCACCAAAAATCTTCTAAGGTATGAAAAATGAAAGTTGGAGAAAGTCCAAAATACGCCTAACCCTGAGATTGAAGGAAATTGTCAAGGCAAAGCAAGAAAATACGCCCAGAGATGAAGAATGAAGGTAAATTTTGATGGCAAAATATTTTCCTAAGGTATAAAATTCAAAAATTAAATGAACCCCTTCGTTTGTAGACCCATGAATTTGGTGTTTTCTAAGAGAATTTCCTTCTGGGTACTGGATATCTTCGACAAGGAGATGATTTTGAAATTCTTCACGCCCTGC
This sequence comes from Sequoia sempervirens, assembly GCA_007258455.2. NCBI lineage: Eukaryota > Viridiplantae > Streptophyta > Pinopsida > Cupressales > Cupressaceae > Sequoia > Sequoia sempervirens. The sequence goes on along the minus strand of VDFB02123812.1, from coordinate 36,147 downwards.
TGGAGACTTTAAGATGGAGATTTTACTCGGGCGCCTGGTTGATGAAATTTTCTAGAGGAATTAAATTATTTCTAAGGTAGATGGGTTGTAAATTTGTCTAAGGCATCGAAATATGAAGCACAGGTGTTGTACGCCCAACCAACAGATGATGAAAAATCATGAAGAAAGCAAAGTTGGCTAGAGAAAAGGATGAACTTGATCACTCAGACCTTGGAGATCAGAACATGGATATCAAGTGAGTAAAGTGAATTTTTATATTGTAAAGTGTTTTGATGTCCTTCTCTTTGTTTGTTTTGCAAGATGAACGCTGGGGCCAGAGCACGATGACTTGAAGCAATGAAACAAGTAATCCAAGATGATATTACAACCTTGAAAGGAGATAAAGTTATGTGTTTCGAGCTCCTCCACGAAATCTCAGTTGCACCCAAATCGTGAAGGGAGATGTTATCAGAAATGGCTAAGTGTTGCACCCAACGTAGTCAGGCGAGTGGCAAGGAGGAATGATTGAATCCAGGACAAGAAAATCTTTCAAGTTCAGGACGGAGGAAAAGATGAAGGCCCAGGCGTTGGAGACTGGCATCATGATAGATTGAAGAACAAAGTAAAGAAGTTCTCCTTAAGTGTAAAATCCTTCGATGACCCAAAAGATGTTCTCCAACGTGCTTCGTACAACTCAAGATGCAATGGCAAGAAGGAGGAAAATCACCATCAAACAGGTTAAAAATTTACAGCCTCGCTGAAGTTTCAGATTGAGAACGTGCTTGTCGTACTAGTCCAAGAAATTGAAGCAGTGGCGACTAGACTCATCTAGTTTGCAGTCAGAAAAGGAATAGTGGGAACACGTATCTGGACGAGAATCTTCTAGAAGGATGCGGCCATTAATTGCTCATTTATTACCTCACTCCTCTTGGTGGTAGTTTTTAGGGTTAGGGTTTATGTGGCTCGATCTGAGCCCTTCATTGTAATTGAATCTGAGCCGTCCATTGGATTTGGCCAACTATAAAAGGGGCATCCCCCCCTCATTTGTAATTCATTAGATTAGCTCAGAGATAGGAAGATAGAGAGACAACTTAGAGATAGCTTAGTATAGATTGATAGTGTAGTTTGAAGAAGGAAAGTTTTTCCTTTAAAGCTTTGTAAGAAATTGTTGTGAACACTCTCTCAATAAAAAGAGTTTTCATTGATGATGATCTCATCTTTTGTTGTGAGTAGCTAGTGAGGTTTCTTCGTCCTTCTACTTCAAGTAGGATTTTGAAGTAAAGTAAATAGATTTTGTTTCATGCAAGTAGTAGATAGTAACTGTGGAATGTGGTCTTCAATTTGAGCAAACTTCGTCTATCCATACCACTAGTGGGCTCGTTGACGGTGGGTTCACCTTGCGTGGTCAATTGGAACATTGTGAACTTAACTTCGATTATGGTTTATATGTTGGCATGCGTCATTGTGATGGTGTCTTCATGCTGAATCGTGATTTGAATACCTTTGATTACTCCTTTGAAGACTGCACCAGTTCTGTGGAAGCTGTCCGAAGTGAGGCAAAGTGGAATTTGGTTGAGGCTTGTGAAAATTGATCTCCACGTCCCACACATAGATTAGTCCATAGCATCTTCTATCCCTGCAACCATTTAAATTTAGTATTTCCTGGTTAGTTTAAGAAATCTGAGCTTCATGATAAATCCTTTGAATCCTGAAAACCCCTTCCTCTGGAGTGAACAATTACGTAAGTCCCCTTGAAATACCAACAAATCACATCAAGCCAACTGAGACTATCCACTGCATGAAGGAACCTTGGAGTTGAATGCATGATCTTTCTAGCAATCTTAGCATGCAGGAGATTTTGTTCAAGAGAGGATAGAGTCGCCGTTGGTAACTTTATTTTGTGTTGGTGTGGTCACGAAAAACACATCAACAAGTATGTCTACACATGGTTTCTCTTATTCTAGAGTTATTCTAGAGTTTCCGGAATTTATGTTCATCAGGTAGAAAGTTTGAAGTGTCAGAAGGGTCACTATACTGGTTAATTAACCAGGTTGATGTCCCAGATTGATGTGGCAGAGGCTTTCAGCGTGTGCTCTCCGGAGGCAATGTGTGGATGACCTTTAGGACCAGATAAGTCTACATTGGGAATCACATAGTGTGTTCTATCTTCTAGAGTAGCATGTGGGCTATTGGACCTGGCCTATTACACGTTTAGACACATTTGGTTAAGGAGTTTTTGTGTGGTTGACTTATAGATATTATTTCTATGTTTCGGGCCGACAGATCAATATAATTGTAAATGCAATTCATATATATAGATGTCTAGGATGCGTCCTAAGTAGTTGGGAGTGCAAGAATGCTATGTAATTAGGGCTTCAATGCGAATATCAAAGTGATGTAATGTGAGTTGCATTCCAATCATTGTGTGACATTATTAGATCATATGTTGTGTTGGAGAGCGTCTAAAGGCTGATCAAATCAAGTGCAAGTTGTGTTATTAGTCACGAAGGTCCACAAATCATATCTTTGTATTATGGTAGGACTAGTGTCTTACTTATTGAGTTGGTGCTCAGATCTTTGTATTGGGGATTGGTGTCTCTAGTAGGTTGGTGCCAATAAATGCAACAAGGGATTGGTGTCTTCGGTAGGTTGGTGCCTACTTCTTGATTATAAGTTATTTATTATTTTTGCGAGGTTGGATTTGGATGGTAGATCCAAGAAGCTCTTCTCACCATGGTTTTTCCCATTCTGGGTTTCCATGTATATCTGATGATTTATTTTTTCAAGATCTTTCCTTAGTGATACAATCTCTGCTTTGCCTCACTTCGGACAGCCTCCATAGAACCGGTGCAATCTTCAAAGGGAGTAACTAGAAATGTTTAGATTACAATTCAACAATGAAGACACTGTCACGATGACGCATGCCAACATGTGAATCATAATTGAAGTTAGGTTCAAAAGGTTCCAGTTGACCACGTGTTGTGACCTTTTCACACATCGCCCCATTGCAAATGGGGACCCCCTGTTTTCGCTTTTTGCCTCGGCGTCGCAACTACTTATCACTTGTCTTTTTACAATGAGGTCATCGCTTTGAGAGTTTCAAGTCAGTTTTTCGAGAGCCATTCGAGCCAAGTCAATAATCCATGCTTGAATCAGAGCCTAAACATCACAGAAGTGCTCAGAAGGCCCAGGAAACGAAGATCGCCTGTGCATTTGGCCAATTCTGACACTTCCTATTTTTGAGGGAATCTGCTTTTTTGCTTTTTCGCTTTTTCATTTTTGGCATTTTTGGACCAAACGGGGTTCCCTATTTTTTAGGGATTTTGCTTTTTCTATTTTTAGAAATTTCTATTTTTAGAAAGTCAACCCTGGTCAACGAGTCAACTTTCCATTTTTAGATCCAAAAATCAACCAAAAAAAATCGAAAAATCATTGAAAAATCAAAGGTAAAAATAAAAAAATCAAGTGAAAAATCTGGAAAAGCAAGCAAAAATCTGAGAAAATCAGTTAAAAAGCATGAGAAAATCTAGGAAAATCAACCCCAAAAGCATCAAATTCTGGAAAAATCATCGAAAAATCAGTCAGATCTGAGGTAAAAATCACCAAAAATCATCCAAAAGAGCATAGAATACATGATGAAATTCTGTCTAAGTCTGGAAAATTTGCCTTCAAAAGAACATGTTCAGCCATTGGAGAGTTCGCCATCAAGAAGGAAGGATTAGCCACTAAGTTACTGGATTTGTACCCACAGGCCTCGAACCCGGTTCGGGTACGCACCCGGTTCGGGTTCGTCTGTGGGTATGTGCTGGGTACGCACAGGGTGCGTGCCCAACACTGTGGGTTCGCCAGGGTTCACGCACCCGCGAACCCTGGCGAACCCACAGTGCTGGGCGTGCACCCTGTGCGTACCCAGCACGAACCCAGCACGAACCCAGACGAACCCATGGGCCAGGTTAAAAAAAAAAGGGCCCAAAATTGATTAAAAAACTCTTTTTTTAAATTTTTTTTCCTCCTAACCCTAAAACAGCATTGATCATTTCATAGTTTACTAAGCATATTCAGACTTATTGCAAGAACTTCCTGTGTTCTATTTAGAACTGATGTATGAAGTTAATCCTTAGAAAATTAACAGCAGATAGAAGAAAGTCTGTAGTCAATCTGAGACAAGGTTATAATCTTTTACAACTTCTCACAGTCTATTTGTAGCAGCAAATACATTGATTTATAACACCAGATAATAGAATGAACAGCAGTTACAAGTAATACAATGAGTTTATAAATATCTCAGACCTGGGAATGTGTTTGCCAGGGTAAATGTATGATGAATCTTGCTCGATCAATGATCAATGATCATGAATATTTATCTTTGGCATTTGGCATTGATCAATGATCAAGTATCATACTATGAAATGATTTAGTTTTACAATTATCTATATTTCTCTTATTTTTTTGTATATTTAATACATATATATAGATTTATAATATATTAAATTATATATATATACACACGTACCCATACGTACCCAAACCCCTAAAAAAATTTTGCCCGTACCCACGTACCGGGTTCTCGTACCCGAACCCGTCCCCGAACCCGAACCGGTAACTTAGATTAGCCATCATAAAGCTGGCTCTTAAAAGGTGGGACGTAAGAAAGAATGGCAAGGACTTGAAGAGGTCGGCCCTTAAAAAGTGGGACGTAGCAAAGAATGGCAAGGACTTGAAGAGGTCGGCCCTTAAAAAGTGGGACGTAGCAAAAAATGGCAAGGACTTAAAGGGGGGTCGGCCCTTAAAAAGTGGGACTTGGCAAAGAAATTTCAGACCTCGCCTAGCTTTGGCAAGACATGTCCAAAGTCCGCCCAACCTTGATAGAAGATGGCAAAGACCTTGGAAAGTCTGCCCTTCACTTGGCCAAACACTTGGGAAGTCCGTCTAGGCTATGGCAAGGAGGAAAATGAAGTTCACCTAACATGAAAAGAGAAGAAGGATTAAAAGTTGCCTAAGTATGGATTTTTGGGGAAAATTTTACAAAGTTGGCTAAGTATACAGAGAAAATACACAAGGCAAAGAGGTAGGAAAGTCCGCCCTTGGCTAGAAGGGATTAAAATTTGTCAAGCATCAAAGAATTTCGCCTAATGAAGACATCCATACAAAGACTTTGCCTAAATTAAATTCGCCCGAGCGAGAGAAAAATTGATTTTGGCATGAGAAAATGTGTCCAGCACAATTTGAAGTCTGCCATGGCAGAAGAAAAATAAGGATCTGGCATAACAATTGTTGACGAAATGGCTAAAATTTTGACTTGGCTAGACGAAAATGGGAATAAAATCTTAAAATAAACTTTTAGCCAGAGAAAATGGAGAGGAAATCAAAATAGCCATGGGTCCAAAACGAACGGGTTGGAATAAATTAAATATTTTAATATTTTAATAATTTATTTCCAATACTCAAAAATATAAAATGCCTTGGACAAAATAATGGATGGGAAGGCAAGTCCGCCTAAGGTGAAGATGTCCAGCAGGAAGCAAAGTCTGCCCAAGGATGGATGTCCAAGACAAGTGCAAAGTCCACCTAGAGAAGTGTCCAAGACAGTCCAAAATCCGCCCTCAAGCATGATGGAAAATTTCTAAGGCATGAAGTGCCTAGAGGGGAGATAAAAATGGCAAGCTTAGTGGAAAGTCCGACCTATCTCTTGGCAAAAAATCTTCTAAAGGAAGAAAGTGTAAAGCCCAGCATCAAGGAGACAATGTCAGACACATCACAAAGTCCGCCATGCACTTGTCCCAGGCTTGATGAAGTCCGCCCAGCCAAGGAAACTCAAAGAATTGGCTAAGTAAAAATTCAAAAATTTGGAAAGGCACCAGTGAAGTCCGACCTTGCTCAATGGGTGGACGGCACAAGAAAGTCTGACTTTGCCCAAGCACATCATGTCCAAACCTTTACAAAGTCCGACTTTGCTTGGAGAAGGTATGTCCGAACATCCATAAGATCTGCCAAGTACAATGGCAAACATGATGCAAAGTCCGACCTAGAGCAAGAAAAGAAATGTCAAAGTGTTGAGAAAGTTCGCCCCAATTTAAGAGAAAAGATGGTAAGCACTAGAGAAAGCTCGACTTATCCCTAGAGATGTTTATCCAAAGTGGCTTGAAGTCCGACTTTAGGCCGAGAGAGAAAATGTCCAAGCTCATGTGAAGTCCGCCCAAGGAGAGGATGAGAAAATTGGCTAAGTGTTGATACCTTGGGGAGAAAAATTCACTAAGTGTTGGACGGAAAACAGGAAGGATGAAGAGGAAAATAAAGAGGAAATGGATAAAATCCTTGTCCAGAGATGGAATTTGTCAAACCAAATTCAGAATTGAAGGCAAATCCACAGGCAAAGCTCGTTTGAGCATGGAGATGGCCAAAACCTTGGCTAAATGTTGAATGGTCCACATGAAGGTGTTACAAAATAGCCAAAATTTGGCTAAGTCTGGGAAATACTTCACAGAGGAAATTCCAATTTCCTCCATTGTGGCGAAATCACAGATGCATTCTTCTCCAGAGTCTAGGCACTTGAAAGAAGCAATTAGGACAACTTCTTGAGGGATTTCATCTCCTGAAGAATTAAAAAAAAAGCTTCCAATCAGAATCAGATGGTGACAAGGAGAGTGTTCCAAACATATCTCCATACTTAGACAATTTCTCGACATAAATTGGGGAATTCAGAGAGGAAATCCAAAGGAATAACATCAACCCAGTTCAAGCAGGAGGAATTTCAAAGCAACCAACTTCAAGTCCAAACACCTACTCCAAGGGGAGACTTCCAGATCTCAAAGATTCCAGTACAGGTGAGAAGAAGAAATCAAAGTCTCAAAAGGAATCGAAGATCAAAGCTAGGAAGGAACAAGCACAACGGACAGAGTCATCGGTAGGGAAAATATTCCAAGGCAAGCACGTGGAAGAAAAACGAAGCAACCAAGGAAGACATCCAACATGCTGAGGTGGCGCCTCGTCATCTTCCAACCAATCAAATTGTTCCAAATCAACATGCAACAACATTCTATTTTATTGTTGATTTATATTTAGCAAAAGGGACAAGTGTCCTCAAATGAAATTTTCTCATTGGTCAAAAGTGACAAACCCTAATTAGGGTTTTATTTTGTAATCTCGGTCGTTGATTTGAAATCAATCTTGGCCATTGAATTGTAATTGGGGAGCCTATAAATTGAGCTCGCCCCCTCATTTGTAATGTGTGGAGACAGAGTATTGGATTGTTGCATTGAGACTATTTCAAATAAT